>VUJU01001478.1:0-56504 GCA_009835225.1 Aphis craccivora | reverse complement strand
GTTCAGTATACAACATAATAATAGTATATACGTTGTACGTTCAGTTCGTATTATATTTTTCATCGTCGTATAAACAATATAAAATGGAATTTTCAAACGATAACGCGAATATAGGCAGGTACTGCATTTAATGGCCAATTTGCGTGTGTTTGCGTAAAGAGAGTATAACCCATTAATTATTATAACGAGTTCGATACATATGACGATATCGTTAAAAATCAAAATAATAGTATTAGATGTAAACTCGGCTGGTTTGAGGATAAAATAGATAAAATTTGTTACCCTCGGGGCGTAATTTATAGATTATAAAAGGTAGATGAATTGTTCGATTTTACGTTTGGAGATCAAAATTTTCAATCGAGCAGAGTATAGGTAATATATTAATTATAAGTGGCAGGGGTGGCCAAAATTTTATTTTGATAAAGAATAAAAATCTATTGAAAATTTATGTAAAATAGGTATATATATTTACGACATACGTAACGTATAGGTAATGTTGCACCGTAGTGGTTGTAAAGTTTGTTATTGTGTTTCATCACGAATGTTATAGGTTAGGTTAGGCAAACCCAATAGTACATTTACTTTAGAAAATTACATTCTAATGAAATACAAACAATAGGGACAATAACCTACAAGTGAGTAACGAATAGTATTAGAAGTTATTTTAATTTTAGACGAATTCAATTTATGGTTCAAATAAAAATCCTTGAAAATAGGGATTTTCAACTTATCGGTACATCCTAATATTGCATAGATACAGAAGACTGAGGATAGATATATAATTACGTTAGCCGAGGCACGTGAAAAGAAAACGTAAAAATTGTAGTTGTCAATCAGCGCAGTGAAGTTGATTATTTTATTTTCGGTCGAGTTGATTGCCCGCTGTGTTCATCCATCACGACTTTTGTTATCGTGGTTCAGTGATTTTTATAAACTTACGATGTACCTGTCTATACTAATTTACCATTGTCGATTTGACTTAATATTGTTCATCAATTCCGTTGTGTATCATAAAAATGTTTATTATTCATGCATCCTAAAATACAACTTTGATTTAATATTTATATTTTATAATATAGTATATTTGGAGTACAATTGACAATTTTGTAAAAAAAATATGTTATTTGTATAGATTATATAAACTAGGTATATAATTATATTGATTTTACTTAGATTTACAATTACAATAATATAATATATTATAATCGTGTACGTCAATAAAAAGTAAACCTTTTACGAGATGACATATTTTATAATTTGAAAAATTTTAATTTTGCACACAAAATTTGAACAATATTTATTGTCCATACCTATATAGTTTTAAAATCGCAATTTATTTTCAATTAACGTCAGTATATATATACTGCAGTCTCATAAGATAGGTACTATAGTGTTATGGCCTATGGGTAAAACTATCAGTATTTCTTTTCCTATAGTGCATTTTATTATTTTGTTAAGCGTTCGTTTTCATTACACGAGTTCTAAAATGGGTTTAAAATGTATATAAGCTATTATTACGGCATGCCAGATGGACTGGCGTGTATAGCGTTCCAGCGTTTGACATTGAAATAAATCCTTGTATTATCTATCAGTCTCTATAGTATATACATTTATTTATTTGTGCATTATATACACAATTGAACCAACTTTCATGTCGATAAAAACCTTTATGATATTACTTTATAGTTTATAGTGACTTTTCTCAATATTTATTGGACTAATTATTACGATGGTTATTTTAACCCGGGGATGCTGTATTACAACTGCAGCCGTCTACAGTATTAAAATTTCTATATAAGTCACATATTATACTGCAGTCATTGTTTATACGGTCCAGTGATCAGTACAATAATATATTATTAATACTCGAGTATAAAAAATACGTAATTTTTTTCGTTTATAAAATAGATCCATGAACTCGAGTAGATAAAACAATATGTACGAAGGTCGACAATAAAAATAAATATTTTTAAATTCAACTGCACTGTAAAAATCTATAAAATCTAATCGTATATATAATATAATAATACCTATTTGTGTTGGGCTATAATAATTATGACACGCGGCGTTGGGCGAGCACAAGAATATAATAACTTGGTAAATAATAATTGCAAATACCTAAATTACCTTCCTATGTATTATATTATGGTAGGTGAAAAAATATACACGAAACACGTAAGGTTTAAAAAGAATACCTTATTTTACACGCCAATCGTGTTTATCGTCTGTATAATTTTTTTTTTTTTTTAAATGTCGTAAACCGCGTAATGTATATACTACCACGCGAATTTCTATATATATTGTTGTTATTTATAGGTGTGTGCGTATTAAAATTTGTTGAGATTTGTGGAAACTTGGAATAGGTAGTGCATACTGTTTTGGGTCAGGGTTGAAAACGTCCAAGCGCGTCTTATCAATAATATAACATATAAACCGTATAGTTTATCCGATAATTATGTAATATATGTGTATCTATTTTTCTTTAAAATATTGTAAATATAATTTACCGTTAGAATATCGCGAACAACTCAATAAGTAGAAAGAAAAAATAATGAACCTCGGCGAAATATCATATACCAATTTATGTACATAAATAGATGTTGTGTCATTTTTTTTTTGATAAATCGTTTTTTTTTCGTCCCCTCGGGCTTCAATAGTCGTTGAGATTTTGCTGTTTGTTATTTTCACTGACGAAAGATATTACTCAATAAATAATATTATAGCAATATAATTGTATGCATAAAACATTTATATGTATATTATAATATATATGTGTACCTACACAAGTTATGATTCAAATCACTTAACTGCACTTTTTACCCGTTCTTATCGCTATCATTTTTCACTTATATCGCTAGTAGGCACTATTACCGCTATATGAATATACTGTATACTATTTTACAGGAAAATCACTTTGTAGTAGAATTAGTAAACTATAGGAGAAATAATCAAAAGTTATGTGTTTTCTATTATAATATGATTTAACCATATACGAGTAGACTAAGTCGTATTATTTGTCATACTATCTTAATTCGTACATGCATAGTAAATCACAAAAATAAATAGGTAATAATATAGTCGTTAGATGTCGACGCATTTTTTGTGTTCTTTCTCTGATCCACGCGCAATATGGTGCAACATTAATCTAATTTATATTTTATGAAAAATCATTTTTTTTAAATTATTATCCTTGGTCGAAAAAAAATTTTGTATCAATAGAACAGTCCTCATTAATGACATCAAAAATCTAAACAACTGAAATATTGTTTAAGGTACCTATACTTAAGATTCCAAAAATTTGAATTTGAATAAGTTCCTTATTGGTGGAAACACAGGTGGGACTCAGAGGGATTATATTTGGGAAATCATCATGTATTCTTGAATCTAAAAGTTTTTAATAATAATTGTTTGAATATTGTTTTAACAACAAAATGTTTGTATTTTGTGATTTTGAATAGTTATTATAACACCTAATAATTATTTAATATAATATATTATAGTCTTATGTTTTGTATGTGACTAAGGATATTTTTAGGTTACATCATCTTTTATGCTCATCATTCAGACCTTGTTACCATTTTATTGAAATGATTGTTTTTTAAATCTAAATATGAGAGCTATTTTAAATCTAAAAACTTATCGTTGTTAAATACAACTTTTCTGTCTATGTATAGTTGTGCCATATAATGAATCAAGTATGGCAATTTACACAGGTATATGTCTACTTTGTTTTATAAATGTTCTAAAATGTGATTATTACATGAACACAAATAATTAATACCTTAAAAAATAATAAATAATTATTAATAAAATAAGAAATAATTTACACTTATTAGTAAAAATACAATAATAACACGCAAAATTATCTGTCCAGTAAAATAATAATTTTTACATATAAATGTCTTGTGTTATGCTGTTGACATGTCGCCGGTATTAAATTTAAACAATGTACTACAAATACTTATAATACGTATACCGTAAAAAGTTTCAATATAATAAAATATAAAAAAAATTTACTATTACAATTAATTATAATAATATATCAACCGTATAATATTGGTAGGTATCTAATATTTTTTGTTCTAATTAGATTACCTGTAATCTTTACTATTTCAATGATTACTTTACAATTTATTGAAATTTCGGTGTATATAATATGGCCTGCATTTATAGTTTAAGAGATGTGTATAAGGAGGTACTTCGACCGTTTGAGAGATATTTAAAAATAATAAGTATTCCTGTATAATCATAAAAAAAAAAAATCAGTAAAAATAAATAAATATTCGTTAGTTCTAAAATATAATCCCGTATATGCCTGGTTCCAAACTAAATGATACCATCATCATAAGTCCACAGTATATTATTATTATAGTATTGAAATTGTGTAATCATACTGTGAATATAATATTATGTTGTATGCTTTTATGTACCTCTATGTACGTTTTTAATGCATGAAAAATAATATGTTTTATAATGAAAGATATTTGAGACTTTATAGTAAAGGACTATTCATGTTTCAGTATTTTCCGCGTGTACTTGGAGAGTGGTGTATAGATATAGATATATACGGCCTTGTTTCTGCCTAATGTTCAGTGGAATTTTACCTACACATCTTGTTTCGTCATTTTACGACCTTAATCAAATAATTATATCATTTTCAAATAATAAACAAAAAGTTAATTTAAAACAAAAAAAGAATATTAAACATACCCAAGTTGAGTAACGATTCCGTAACAAATCTGTTACGATGCTAGAATTTGTTCATAGGCGTATTCTTTATAAATTATCCACTTTAAAAATTTACCATGAATTTAATAACTGTAGAAAAATAAAACATACATGTAATATTATATGTATCTCATACATGCTGCCGCTTAAACCAATTAATCTGTCAATCATTTAAGCGATAGAGTTGCCATTTATTAAAAAACGACATAAACCGGGACACGTTCAGTATAAATATTGAAAAAAAAATGAATAAAAAATTATAGTTTTTTTATTTACATTATAGCTAATAATAATAATAATAATAATATAATACATTATAATATTATTTTAATGTGTTGTACTCGTGATGTCTTTATAAAACATTATAATGCGATATAAGATAATCTCCACTAATAGTGTATTATGTTATTATTTTTTTATGAACGTTTCAATTTTATATGCTTTGAAATTTCGCAAAGTAAATTTTTTTTAGATTAAATTTTATCACACTCGTTTTTTACGATTTTAGTAATTTGAGTGTTTCTCTTAAAATAATTTGCATAATAAATACTTTGAATTTCACCATACTACGTAATTTTTAATCCACGGATTCATAAATATTTACTAAATTTTTATACAATATTACGAAATTTCCAATTATTAAATTTTAATTCACAAAATGTTATATAATATATATATATACCTACTCTACGAATTACGACTTTTTAATTCACATCGTTTTCCGAATACATTGATATTGATATTATGCTATATAGGTATTTTATATACTTATTACTTATATTAGGTGTTATGACTATATAGAAACATAATTACTGCATTAAAAATAAAAATAATAATATTGCACCGCGAATGGATGACCGACCATTTGGGTCTAGGCGACTGAAAAACCTAGGCAAAGTTCTCAAAACTCTTCAGTTTTTGTATGATTTTCATGAACTTTTTACATCCCGAGTCGAGCAGTATTGTTTTTGAATAAATTTTGTAAAAAAGAAATGTTATTAAAACTCGTAAAAAAACACCATACGCGTTTAACATGCCATTATTAATTTTTGTGACAATCTATATAATATTATTTCGTTTTTTAAATAGCTTAAAGTATCTAGTTTAAATCGGCATTAATCGAAAAAAAAACAAATCATGTATACACAAGAATACAAGATTATATTATATTGTATTTCGTGATCTTATAATCTTTTGTCTTCGTTGAATCAGTGAAGATGTTTGTCAGTATTGCTCGTACAATGAAACAAAACACGCCATTCATTTTTCATACGATATTCACACTTATACGTCGTTCGTAAATAATAATTTTTGGGTTTTCACACTTTTACTTTGGGGTTTATACGCGTTCGATGTGTTCATGCGCATATTATGTATTATTAATTACCCATGTACTTGGAAATATATCATGGCTGTAAGGCTGTTGCAGGTTAATACGTATATTACGTACGTAAACACTGTACATCTTCATAAATAAAAGTATTGTAGATATATATTATACAATATATACTCATTGATATAAATAATAAAAAAAATATTAATTTGATTATAATTTATTTTTTATAAAAAAAGCTTTTCTCTGTGCTTATCGGTGATTATCAATAATCTAATATTTTATAATATAAAATCGAATCGTATAAATTCTATAAGTCCATAATTATAATATTTTTAAAAACTTTCAGTTAAAATACTAATAATATACTATAGTATAAACTGATCTATAAAGTATTATTTACCATATTAGTGAAAAACTTGTAATTTATAATTGATAAGAAAAAATGTTGATGATGCATTTCATCAAGAAAATCAGGAAAACATGAAAATGACAGTTAATAAAACTTTGATACTAATAAAAATTACGCGAATTAAATATTTTGTTCATAATATCGACAATGTACTCTATCAATATCAATCTTTTTAAAATTTAATTTAAGGCAAAACTCCTTGAAAAAATGCATTTATACCATTGCAGGCTTACGTTTCGTTGTTCATATCTAGTGTATAATATTAATGGATAATAATCGTGACCAATTGGCAAAACCGTGTCTCCATTTGAGTCTCTTCTGAATTGTAATCTTTTCATTTCAATGTTTAGGTGATAAATGTATCTCATTTAAAAATATACATTCTCGAATTCTTCGGTTTATATCTCAAGTTGTTCAAGGACCAATTCAAATTGATTTAAAAAATAGACAAAAGTCATAGTATAAATATCTATAAAACATATAGTATTTACTGTATTTAGAAATATTTTGTTTACAACCGCTTTTTTTTTTGAATTTATTGATGTTATTTATTTTAAACGTAATCTGATGCCCAATTTAAATGATAATGTATTGATTATGACATTAAGGAATATTAACTCTAAAAAGTGAAATACGAAGACGTAATTGAAATATTAACTTATAATTCATTAATATTTAATGACAACTGATAAGATGTAAAATACATATAATAATAATTATTTATAAAAACACCTATATAATAAATTAATAAAGTATATAGGTACACAACCCATTATACATACATTGTATATATATACTAATTATTAATTTCAGTTAAAATCTGATACATTCATACGATAAGCATAACAATTACGTAGGTACGAATTTTAAATTAAAAAGAGAAAATACTTTTCGACAAGTACTAAAGAAAACAAGTTCGTATAATAAATGTGTGGTTACGTGTTACAAATATTTTTAATAAAAACATAATATATTATAATATCTATCTAAATTTTTGCAAAATCATCTTATTGTTATAACTTTTATGATAATAATATGAATATATTATATAATAGTATAAAATACTATTTATAGTAATAGGTACAAAAAAAGGATGAAAATAATATCGCCGAGTCAATACGATTTTAGAAGAATAAATAATAATTTATACAGTTATCCACATCATCATTGAATTTTTCTATAGGTGAATATCTATATTTTGTTATATATATATAATATACAGCGTAACTTTCAACTTTGAAAGTCTATAACATTTAGGTCGACGCACTTGCGTGCGACTATAAATTAAAATTTTACTGAAAATATGTAAAACAGAAAATTATATTACGTTTGGTCTACGACGAAAATACTTCCTGCCAGCTAGTACTTAATCGTGAGCTGCGTATAAAAAGTTCAAAACGTACAATACGAAAACGTTCGGATTCCTAAACTTTAATATAATATAGAGTCCTTAAACACCATACTTTCAAGTATTTATAATAGACAGATATTTGTTATTTGATACAATTTAAAAAGTAGAACATTTTGATACACCTATTTAATAAGTTTAAAATACGAAAAAAATTCATAACTTTTGATAAATGTAGGTATCGTTAAAAAAGGAAAACGAGAGGGTAAATCCTTGCAGGTGAATCACTCTACGGAATAAACAAATTGGCCAATCACAATAGTATAATTTTATGTTTGAAATAATACGCACACCAAGTCACGGTAGTCACACAGATTTATACACTTATTATTAACTATTGTACTAGTAAATATAGCAAATTCAATCGTGTCGTGTGCGCGTGTCTCCATACACATATTATACGACATATACGTAACGCGTGTCTTATATCGCAGCCCTACCTAAAAGTATATATATAGGAATGCCGGAACACGCGCCTATCTAGGAAAACGCTATAGCTTTGCACTTTGCACGCATATAATATTATAGTGTACCTATACATAGGTGTAATCAAAACACGTTTACTTTATTTCATGTAGATTTATATTATTATATAAATATAATATGCAATAACTGCATTGGACCTGCCGAGTGTTGCAGCTGCAGTTGTGCATGCAAATTTACACAATCAATAATCACATATATTATAATATATATATATATATATAAAATATATCGTCAGTGTATTTAATGTTTATAATTTACATTATCAATATTATTATGACTGCGCTGCAATGCAAGACATAATGACAATAATAGTAAATATTATATATGTAGTGATTATATTATACTTAAACTAGTGCATACAAACCGAATATCGAACCAGTAGCACGCAGTTAATATATGTTAGTTATAATAGCTTATGACTTTATATTATGTATATACGATCGTTTAAATCGTAAATCGTTTAAATAGAGTAGTACGAGGTTATACCTATACCCGTATTGTGAATCATCTAAGCTTTAAACACTAATAATATATAATATATTATAATCGTGAACCGTAATGTGCCTACTCTCGTTCGAAATTCAATATTTTTATGTACCGAAATTCTCAGAAAACTTTTCTCCTTTGAAATCAAAATGTATGTTATCGTTAAAGAAAAATATAATAATATAATACAACGACGTAATAAGCAATAACTATAAAAAAAAAACATAATACATTTTTTTAAATTGTAGTGTTCTAAAGGTGTATGTGTACAACGATTTACCGGGAGAATGACTGCAGCAGTTTACTGTGATAAAAGACTCACCTTGTACCTACTTAAGAGGCGAATAATCGGCCATAACAATATAATAAATGATTGTATTTGACGGAATGCGATCGCCTGCAACATTATAGGTACCTACCTATACCTTCCTGTATATAGCTTTCTTGTATCTATGTATAATATAAATATACAGCGAATAAACGTGCAGTGCGGTAGACACCGCGCCGTTCGTTTTACTTCCTGATACCGGCCGACGCGTTTCCTCGTCCGCGAGAAAATAATTGTAGGTAAAAAATCATAATACCTAACGACGGCGACGACGATTGAAATTAATAAATCGTTAAGCGTATAGTACCTGTATATAAATTATAATGACACGTTGTTCGAGTCCGGTCGACCTTGCTCGTATATAATGTATATAATGTGCGAACGTAGTCGTCTATAATAATATATATGATTTACGTGTCGCGAAAAATAATATTAATAACGATGATAATAATAATTTAATTCGTATTAGTCGACCGACGGCGACGGGCTTCAGCGTACGCGGTTCCGGTGAAAGCTCGGAAGTGTACGCACTGTTATACCCCCACCCCCATAAGCGTGCAGCAGGCTAAAAAAAAAAGAATTTCAACAAAATAATATAATCGTATCGTATATTTTTTATACTATTATCGTTATTAGAGGCCAACGTCGGAGACCTTGTGCTGCCTCATCCCACTCTAAAAAAAAAAACTAAAAATCGTAAAAAATATATATCGTTCCTGAATATAATATATCCGCCGTCGCGCGCGCACATTGTTTCGCCGCGGTCTCGTCCGTCACCGCCGACACACGACGTTTCGTTTATAGTATATTACAATAGTAATAACAGCAACTGCTCACCGACTGCAGTTATTGTTATTATCATCGTCGTTACGCGCATAATTTGTCGTCGTTATATTATTATTGTCGTTGATAATAAAATATGAACAATATATAACAATATAGTGGCGCACGCGACTGACAAACCGCGTCTGGCAGTCGACGACGCCGCATCATCGCCATCAGTATCCGTTCTGTTACCGGTCCGCTTGCACGCGTTCCCGCGATACGGTGGCTCGCCAGTTATTAACATCACGTCCGCCGAGACGGTTAATTTTTTTTTTTTTTGGAAAAAAAAATTCGTTCCGATTTTTTTTCCACCGACGGGGACCATGTCCGGCAGGACTCGTTCGCAGTAAACCCCGCCGTATGCGGTCGACTTAATCATAATATTTATTAATTTATTATAATAACGTGCGCGTGTGTGTAATATCGCGCGTGCCTTCGAATTTAATTTCGACCCCCCGTCGTCTTAGCTTTTTTTTTCTTCTAATGTGCCGCACCATTTATAATAATAAAATTAACGTTAACCCGTACTGATCTCCGGAACGTGCCGATCGCATCGCTCAAGTACCTATATAATTTTAATATATACCACATAGCGATAAAATAAAATCGTCTCATACATTTTCGGACAAAACATTTCCGCCCACCTACAGTCACAGGTTCGTCATTTTTAATTTATACATATATTATATTGTTCAATTCTATGTGTAGACGAGTTATCTTATGTTCACACATATCTAATATAGATGTATATACTATACGTATAAATATAATATTACACTTAAGTCCTGGTATACAGGGTAATTCAACTTGAAGAATGAATTTATTCTAGTTTTGATTTTTGGAATTTTTAAATATAATATATTTAAAGACCATATATTTTCAAATTATTATATAATTCTCCATGTCTTTTTTTATCACTTTTACAAATTAAAATCCCTCCACAATTCGATGTTGATACATCAACATTTTTGGGAAAATAATTAGCTAAATAATTTACAGTAAAAAGAGGTTCTCATTTGAAAAGCAAACAATTCTTAATTAATATTAAAAATATGAAATTTGAGTTTATATAAAAATCCCAAAAATTAGATATTGAATAACTACATTATTGAAAAGAGATAAGGGATGATCGAGGTTAGTAAATAATAACTCGTATATCATAATATATACCATTAAATGAATAAAAATGTCTTAGATAAACACTTGCATTGTAATTAAAAAATAAAACTCTATTTTGAAAAAAAAAATTAACTTGTTTTTAAATTGTAATTAGTGAACCACTTAATGAATATGTTACATGTCTATGACTGATATTATTATTATTATTATTATTATTATCAACTATGTGACAGGATAGAATTAAACTTTAAATATTATGTTAGCATGAAATAGGTAAACTTATTTTTTGCCACTCTTTTCAAAAGTTTAGTATTTAAGTATTTTTGTATAATGCGTTACTATTAATCAATAAACAACTTGGATTGATAAAATTTAAATACCTTATATTTTATTTAATCGTTTAGATGTATGAATGCATATTTTAAAAAACGAAGAAAATACAATTATTACAAACTATATAATATATAATTTTTAGATAATTATATATAACCCCAAACACAATATACATATAAGTTTCTATTAGATTTTCATTTACGAACAAGGAATTCAAGAAATTTGGGAATGATTTGTATACAAATATTTAAGGTTTTTTATATATTAATTAAATTGTTTAAAAACAAATCGAAATTATAATCATAGCAATACTCGTATATAATTTATCTTCAATAAAATATTTTAGATTTTGTAATATTGTACAAAAAAGTCTTTGATACTCTGTATTAAATTTATAATCCGTATGATGTTATGGACTATGGTGTTATTAAAACCAACCTAGTTTGACATTTTTAAAAAAAAAAATATTTAAATCCCTATAACCATATTTTAAATTTAATCAATTATTTGTAGATTGCACATAAAACAATATAAATAGGTAATCATGTATAATACTATAAACCACGTAACATTTTTTTTTAAAACAACCATCTAAATTCTATTATACAATATAATACATATTTTTTTATGTCATTAAAAATTAAAATATATCGTAATTCGTATTTCATACTATACAATAACTAGTTAAATGATTATATAAGAAGGTGCGATAATATCAAAATTTGCAACGTTGTTATGATGACTTGACGTAGTTTTAATACTATTACAATAATTACACCAACTATCTTAAAAAAAACTAATGATGCCAAAACTCAAATGGAAAGTGTTGAGATATTATGATACTATAGTTATTATGGTGTTTTTCAATTTTGATAACATGATATTTTCAATTTTAAAGAAACAAATTGTAACATTTTGATTTATTGGTGTTACAAATATAGTAGGTAATTAACTTGACAAATATATATAACTTGCAGGTTAGTTACATACAATTAGGTATAGACGTTATAATTTTAAATGTTATATTTATGATCATTAGTTTTGTTTCATGACTGTGAGAATATACCATTAATTCGTTTATATTTAATTATTTTTACGATTGTCAACAATTAAAAAAAAAAACGTGTTAATTATTAGGCCATTGAGTGATTGTTATTTGCAACGCATCGTCGAGTCGTTTAGGATCTAAAGTCGATAATATCGCTTGATTTGTTACGAAAAATCACGTAAGGTATCTAAATATATAACGTGAACGTATCGTGCAGAATCCGGATCCGGGTTTTATACCAACAATATTGATGGGGAAAATATTGGAATAAAAAAAAATTAAATCATGGTCCAATATTTTACGTAGGTAATTTAAAACCTATATATAAAAAAAAAAATCACCCGCGGGCTCAGACTTATTTATATAGCTACGATAAACTGATTTCAGGATGCTACGAATTTATTCCGGTTATTATAATAACGTATTATGATAATATACATCTGTATTGGTTCGATAATCGCGTTATGTTTCAACAATTAAATTATTGTTCGAACACTGTTATTATATAATAAAATAAAATATTACCTTTCATTTGAAGAGTATTACCGAAAGTGCTTTTATTTCATTAATTTTTGTATGGTTGTTAATTAAACTTATATTAAGATAAAAGATGAAAGATTAAAGACTATATATAACCTACAGCTATATACGATATGTCGATATAGCGTTGTTTATATTTTTAAATTGTTACAGAAGTGAATCTATACAGTGTTTACACCGTCTTATAATATATTATGTAAACAAAACCTTTCATCATTTTAAAATTTATTATTATTATTATTAAATATTATCTAATATATTGGATTTTATCAGCTATCATATTATTTAAAAGACTTATTTGTTACTTTGACATGTTTACAACTTTTAGTTACGATTGTAATGATACTTATTATTTAATGGAAATATTATTTTTGTCCTTGTGAACTATATTTTAATATTTGATAAATTATAATTATTATTTCGCCAGTTGTACTCGGAAATCTTTTAACTTTTTGCGGAAGTATTATATTTTTTTCGAGTCGGGAATTCAAACGATTAAGCACCTTTTCGTGTTGTTATTTTTTCGGTGGTTGAGCAATGCATGTACTACTGACGACAGGTCATTGAGTCATTCATATGACATTCGCCTTGATGTTTGGAACATTCTGTCCGGAAGTCTGAGTGAAGTGAATGTTCGAAATGCACAGGTATAATATATAGGTATAGACAAGATAAAAGTTGTAAATTGTTATATTATTATTTTCAATTAAAATATTTTCTACAAATTGATCAAAGCGGTTTAAGCCTGAAGTTTCTTTCAACTGACATAAAAAACAATATTAACCTAGGATAGGTTACATATAAATAGTAATGTATAAGCAGTACTACGTATTTGATATTTATAATTATAATATCTATAATACCTAATAGACATATCATCCAATTATGCTATAGGCATATTATGTTTACACATGTATGTATTTTATGGTATTTTAGTGGGCGGAAAACAATTAATAATATTAGTATCAATGCTAACTTGAAGGTGAATATAAAAAAAATATAATGACTAACTTTACCTTTTACTCATGTTCAAACAAAAGTTACAAACGTATTTCTAGTTATTATAATTGAATATATTGAGTTCACATACAAAGTTATTTAATAATAATTTTAATATACATTTATTGATATAGTTAATGTTATTAGTTTATTACTTGTGATTAAATTTCAACGTACAAATACGAGTCAACATGAGTGACATTTGTACTTCAGCAAGTTTAAAAAGCAAATATTGTTGGATACGTTATGTGACTTAACAATAAGTGCGGGGAAAAATAAACATTTCCAATTTTGGAAAACTAAAACAAATACACTAAGTGAAAGGATTGAACACATAATAATATGTGCATAAATCTTTATTAATAACTTATTTTTTTTATATAACGTTGCAGTTTAAATAATTATTAGAATTACACGTTCAAGTATTTAAAAGTTTAACTTTTAAGTTTAAGGTTGATAAATTTCAATAAATATTGAACGTTATTTAATCATCTTTCTTTTGAAGTAATGAATTACTAATTTTCTTTATTTTTTTTATTTATCATCATTCATTACCACTAAATATAATTTATTCTCAATTATCATATTCAATTTATACTTTTATACGGTATTATTTTTCTATTAAACTGTGCATATATATTATATATTTTAATCGCGAGTGTGATGGCGTTATTACTTATTACTTAACTTAGGATATTATAGGTAGGTCATTATATAGGATTTAGATAAACAGTAAATTATTATTATTAACTTTATTTGTTTGATTTATAAACTCGAATTTGTGTTTAAAAATTAAAAATTAAAAATTAATCTACATTTTGCGTAAACATAACATTTAAACATTTTAGCTTGAGCGGAGCAATGAATGAATTGATTTTAAAATTATGTGTTTTTATGTATAAGTCGCGGTAAGTTGTCAATAAAATGCTTAGGCCTTAGATTTTCAACTTTGAGGACGGTTTCTTTAGAAAATTTGATTTAGTTTGTATTTAGGAGAAGTTTAAAAAAATACCCAGTATTTATTTTTAAAATAGGAAAAACAAACATAAAATTAAAGGAAAAAGGGAATTTTTACATTTAACCAGATTTTGACTAAATTGATATCTTTATTTTATTATAATTCAAAAACCAATAATCACAGAAATTTGAAATTTTCACCAAGTAATGTATATTACCATATTTCATAAACGGTATATTTATAAAACATTCCTAACTTATGATGCTTTATCAGTAGGGCTCGGATTTTAAAGCTTATGCTTCTTTTTTATATTATATGGGATGGAAATCTAATTTTTATACATAAATTTGTTTAACTTCATTCTGATTCCAAATAAACTAATTTATTTTTGCTTTTTTATTGATTTTTTTAATTATTCCAACTGTGAATTTTTTATCTTAATTAAGCTATTGTAATAAAAAAAATAAATAAGAAATGTAAAAACCCAAATTCTAGATGTTGGATTATTATATCGTTTTCGTTATCGGCTTGTTTATTAAATGTATGGATTTTCAATCTACAGATAATCTGCAGTACCTATTCGGTGAGTACTCAGTATGCTTATAACATCGATATCGACCATTTTAAAATTTAAGATTTAGTGATGTAATTTGAAACGTCTTGTATAGAGTATGCATCGATCACATGAGTGGATGTATAGATTTCGTTTTTTATGTATAAAAATATTCTGTTGGACAATAGAGTTAATTTCACTAGTACAAATCTATGGAAATACTTGGTATGTAATTAATTATTTTTTTAATTCAAATTAATTTTTAATTTTTCAAATTTTTTCATTCATTTTTATAACTATAGTTTATGTTAATTTTTGGTTATTTATTTGGGGGTTTTAAATAAATATGTTTCTCTTTTGATTTTTTAGAACAATTTTGTGCTTTTTTAGTTGCTTATTATGCTTTAATATCCTAGCCCTATTTACAAGTATTAAAATTTAGAAATTTGATAAAGTTAGTGAAAATCTCGAAAAATACAAATTATATAATATATTATAGTTAAAAATACATGAAAAATGTTTTTACCTAAATTTTAAAAATTGAATACAATAAGATTCTTTATGTGTTTTTAATGTATACATATTACATATAAAAAAATTCTACTGGAGGTCGAATTGATTTTTCATCAGTATTTGAATTTCAAATTTTTATAACATAAGATACCTATTCATTTGTAAAATAACTATATCTTTCTATACCATTTTTGTTTCTTGTTGTAATTCAATTACCAATAACCGTAGATACTTAAAATTTTCCAAAAAAGTTTATGTAATTGTTTTCATTATATAATAAAATTTTTAATCAAATTTGTCTCATTTTGAACTATTTATAGGCACAACAAATTTTTTTTTAAAACAAATTTTGCTGTAATACGAATTTGTTGTTACTCATGACACTTTGTAATATGAGAGTTTCGCTATACTTAATAGAACAAAATTTCCAAAGTGAAGTACAGGTTTAGATGAAGTTAAATGTATCTACTTATTAATTTGGCACATGCAACATTATGCAACACCAAAAAACGAGTAATCGTGTAACAGTACCTTAAAATATTATATATATTTAACTTAACATTTATATTTAAATAAATAAAGTTAATTTTTGTTTTTACCACTTTTCAAACTATTGATAATTGATAAATGTGAAATTGTTTTTGGTGAAAAACACAAATCTTAAGGCCTTGCAAATAATGTCTTGAAAATACTTAGCTGATAGTTTATAGCTAGGTGTCTATAATCATCGCAAGATAATTGGCCTAGTGGGACACTATCACTTATATAACCTATATAGGTATGCGTAATATGTATAGTATACCTAAGTCTTTAAATAGACACGTTCAATATAATAAATCACGATTTTGTTTTCCTAACGCTTAAGTAACTCTTGAACGTTTAGTCTAGGTAGGTACCGTACATAATATTACTATACCTATTACACGGCATATAGTTTGGGCGAAATGTGCATGTAATTCTGTCGGTTGCGTGCGGCCTATACAAACATAGTTAGCCTTCTATATAACACAATATTATAATATTTTCCGCGGAAAAAATATAGACATATATTAACATAATAATAAATATCAATAATATGAAAATGATTTGTCGCCACATTGTCGCTAACAAAAGAATTGGAGCAAAAAAAAAGTTGCGCGGCAAAGATCAACTTTAATATACAGTAGCCGCGGTAACAAACGCGAGCATACAAAAGCCACTTTGCCCCGACCTTGGTCACACCCAAGACTGGTTTATGCGGATCTGCTGGTCAAAATTAACACGCCGCGACTATATAATATAATGGTGAATTTTCAACTGCATTTTAATAATACCTACCGAATTCCTCATCGATGAACGTTACGCGCTACGTTAATTTTAGCCGTGACCATAATGCCCACTTATCTGAAACACAAGACAGAACAGTATAGGTACAATGTCGCTGCGGTTGAAAATAATCGACATTGATTATTGAGATATTTTCGATGAGATGTATACGTTTTATCATCTATACCCAGCTAACTTATATTTATTTACTAGAAACCACCATTTCAATGACGATGAAAAATATTATAGTGTTTTTTTATGCGTATACTTTTCGTACGGATCTATATGAATATAATAATATAACAGAGCTATCTTCGAGTTACTATATGTTATAATAAAGTCTTTAAAGGACGACGTTCCTGTATAGGTTAGGTCAGATTATGACCAGAAGAAATATAATAATATAGTCATAGATATAGATTCTATAAATCGTTATTTACAAATCATATTTTAATTTAAGCCAAAGTATAATATAGTCAATACTCATTAAAATAGTACTGATGTAAAATTTAAATGCCCTCAAACGTTGTAATTTATTCTTTTCCCATAACGTGAGTAGCCATAAAGGTATTTAAGGGTTAGATAATTAAATACAATAAAACATATACCTATACTGATGAAATTTTTTATTTTTATATAAAAAATTGTATAATAATAAATAATTTGAAGTATGTTAAAATACTGGCGTAGTCAATTATTGAGTATGACATACGCTGACATACAAAAATTACAATTAACTTCTTCGTTCATTTAATTTTTATTTTACATAGCCATGATAATATGTAATAGTAATATCAACATGTTATTGTAATTTGTGATGTGCTCTGCATAATCTATGAACAGATGAATTTGACGACAAAAACCAATTAACAAGAGTTATATTATAATTATAAATTTATGGATGAATTGATTTTAACTTTAAAATTGGTTTTGTTTTATAGAATGAAGTGGCTCAGGAGTGACGGAGGACCAATGTTTTACGGTTACAGCAACCGTACACCGGTCACCGGCGATGTACAAATGATTACAACCTGTCTGGTTTTCGGTACGATTTTCACAGCGTTTCTTATCATCTTCCCCGGAGTTCGTAAAGAAGTAAGTAATTCATACTCATATATAGCTGTATGCACCACTTTAATCATTTATAAAGAGGTTATAAAACATTAATGTTGTTGTTATAATAAAATAATGTTCTTAAGTTTCATAATCAAGTCACACACTTTTATACTCAAATAGTTGTAGTACCTAGTTTTACTTATCCTTCGCCTTAGTTTTTACGATTTGAAAAATTCACTATATCTCTACGAAAGCTAAACGGAAATTATTTAATTATAATAATTTTTTTTTTTTTTTTTTTTGATTTTTTAAATAATAACAATGAATTAATAATAATAATATACAAAAACTAGATTTACAAAAGACGAATTATATATTTTATTTGCGGGGAAACACTGCAAATACGTACGTATTAGTGTATTACCTACCTATACCCTGTATTTAATGTAATATAAATATAATTTAGTCACGTCTTATTTCTTCCGGAATGAAAGTTTAAACCTTGTCAAATAAATACCGACTCTTACACACCTACCAGGTAGATGGTAATGAATTTTTTTTTTCAGAGGTTCACCACCTTCACAACTGTCACCTTGAGCCTGTTCGTCGGAAACGTCATATTGTGTAAGTTTTAAGTTTTGACAATGTTGTGATTAATTAATTTAGTGTATAAAACCATCGATATTAGCTTCTAAAATATTAGTTATTATTTGTCGTTTTTAAAAACCAAAAATTATTCTATCGGGCATAATCATGTTGTAATTTATTTTATGACAGCTAGTATTAAAAATTATAACGGCCGGAGTTGTGATTCATATCGACACCTCGTGGTAGGTCATAGTCGTTCATGTAGATGCTAGTAACGATTCTAGATAAATAGATTTATGTACTTTGCGTAGAGACGTTTTTAACGTAGGGCGTAATTAACTTAAACACGAGGAAATTTAAATAAGTACCTATATAAAACAGTATACCGCATGTAGGTGCAAGAATCCAATGATTAGATTTCGGGGTTCACGAACTTCAGTAATCGTACTGGTTTATATATTCGATCGATTGTGTATATATAACATAATAATAACAGTCACTCATGACTAGACAAATACGTTAGCAACTATATATGTATATACTTAAGTGTATATAGTCTTTACACATCAGTTGCAATTTACGGATCTTGACCATGAAACACGATCATTCAGCCTTGTTGCGTTTACTGTAGATTTCCTTAGGCGTTTACTAAAAAAAAAAAAAAATATATCGCATTAATTATATAGATATACAGCGACCGATAATATAATGTTGGTTTTGCACACCTAGTTATAGTTTTTTTTTTTATTTTATTTCAAATCCGTATAAGTTATATCATATTTCAGCAAATTAGTTTTAAAATATGTTTTCGTAATATTAAATCGTAAAAAAAAAATTAATAAATAATTTACATAATGTATAAATAGAAATGTATACCCAATAATTATTGCTATTCTACCCTTCGTATGTTTTAAATGTATAGGTAGCAATGTAGCATACATTAACTAAATAAACAAAAATATACCGATAGAAGTATAAAATGAAACATGATGGTGTAATAAAGACAAATCGAACGAGGTGTTATAATAATATATATTATGTGAAACGTTTTAATTTTGCACGATATAATATAAGTACTTATATATTATTTAATAAGATATTTTTTTCTTATATATAATACTGCTAAAAGTACATAATTATACCATCAATAATTCAACCAAGAATTATTTTCAAAAGAAAATCTAGAATTTTAAATTTTATAATTTCTCAAAAAAGTCTATCTACATAAAAATTCCAAATAACACAAAAAAATCTGTTAATATTATCAATAACAATTTCAAATTTAAACTAGATGAATTGCAGCATTATTATACATTTCTTAAATAACTAAAGATTATATTAGTATATATCTTCTTCACTATAGTCTCCTTTTTAATTTTTAAATTCAAATAATGCAACAACTATCTAAAGGAATGTATCGGGTTTTGAGTTTGGCAATTTTTGCTGTTATGAAACCATAATTGAAATAAATGTATATCGAATTGGTCCCCTTTAAATTACTCAATTTCTTGTATAATATAATATAAGATATAATAATATAATATTAGATATTATATTATACATTGAGCTTTTTAAATAGAAATAGCATCAATTGAGTTTAATAATTGTATCAATTTTCTTACTTCTGAAATGTTAGCAATCGTAGGACGCTTAATTCATATTCTCCATTTAGTTATTATTGGTTTAATAGACAGAAGATTAACTGGCTTATTTTTTTTTCTTATTTTTTAAACAGACAATTACGAGAACGAGCTTTTATAGATACATTTATTTTACGTTGCCCATCGGTGGAAAAAACCATCGCCAAATCCAGATCAGTATTTTTTTTGCGAAGACAGATTAAAATTATAATTATATAATTATATAATAATTATTAAATAATTTAAATCAACTTTACAAAATACTTATATACTCCGAAACCATTAAATGACAGAGATTAAAAGTGGCTAGTTGCTACGATATCTGTGCGTAATGATTTTTATTTCTAATTGATTTACTATCGACGTTACTCATCGATTGCTGTTAATTGAAGGACAAGTTTTTGTTTTAAAAACTTAAATGTAATCGTCGTCGCGTCTTAGGAATATTTTGATAAGTATACACATTTCATTTGTAGTACTCGGCTACATTTACTTAACTTTTGTTATAAATTTATAATATATATTTAACAGTTACTAAATTTTATTGAAATTAAAAAAAAAAAAATTAAATTAACAGGTTAACGAAACACGTGTAATAAATTAATAATGAGTACAAGCATCTAAAAAATATGTAAATGCAATAACTTCACTGCCCTAATAAGATATTACATTTTTTAATGCTTTACGATTTATGATGGATTTTTATTCGATCAATTATATATGTTGTAATATTGTTAAGTGTTATAATTTAATTGTTATAGACTTTTGATAGATAGTGATTAGTCGAGATTAAAAAATTAAAAATTTGTAAAGATTACTATTAGTAACAGCGGCATCAATGGGGTGCATATACCGAAACTTTGGGAAAACTTCGCTATGAGTATTTATAATTTTATGGATATGGATTTTTTATGTTTTCTATATATATTATCATTTATCAGTGTATATAATGTATATAATTATAATACACCTCGAATTTAGGGTTTTCATAATATATATACGACATTAGTATATGTAACGCTATGCAATTTAGACATTTTTATCGTTGCCACCATTTTTTATACTGTTATGGCAGAAGGAACTCGTTTGTATATTATGTCTAAAGTCATTAGCCAAATAATGTATCTTTGGGCATCATATTTCGTCTACATTAAACGTGTAAAGTGTGGTGTGTGTAGGTATGTACGTTTATTATTGTATTTATAATAATATGATCATTCAACCGGAATTAACCACAAATTATCGTTACTAAAAGTCAAGGAAACCTCAGTTCGACCACCTTGACAGTCCGGATATTAGACCGATCGTTGTACTTCCTATTCAACGTTTTTAACGACATGTGTATACTAATGTAACATACCTATAATATTACTAATAACGCATTCCTTTAGTGCGCCAAAACCATTAGTTGACCTTGCCCAAAATGCGCAATCGTTGAATCGCATAAACATATTATACAATATGCATATCTGCCACCGACCTTCTCGGTCGTCGATTGCACAAAATATCTCGTTTATATCTTACTTACTCGTATATGTATTCCGATAAAGCATATTATACTAATAATAAACTACGCGGACCCTTAGACGTATGACAAATATTTTTTTGGAGCTTTTGTATGGAACTTATCATTATAGGGACTTGATAGTGTTTAGAGTTATTGAAAATATACGATTGTCGTAGAACACTTGATCGACCTTTGGTCATTATTTCCGCTTCAAAGTGACGTTTTCACTAATTCTTACAAAAAATAAATGAAATAAAAATGATTATTCTGGTTATGCATTTACTATTCATAACAAGTGGATTTTGGTTTGGTTCATTAGTCATTTGGCCTAGCGCTATTAATTTTGTCCCATTCATTTGTCAAATTATATTTTCTTCTGTCATTTTGTCCGATTTGTCCTTCACAAACATACTAAACTAACTAAAGTAAAAGAAACGGGCCATATATTATTAAGAAAAAATATTCAATAATCTGTATTTGAAAATCGCAATAAAAGATTTATTAATATAATTTATGTTACCTTCATGATTGACGAAAAATCGCGAACATTATAATTGTATTCGAAGGACTTAAATGAAATCAATATTATAAAACTGAACAAGTATTTTTGCTTAACTGTATAATAAAGCTTAAAAGTACATAATATTTAGTATAATATTACGGCAAACTTACTTAAATGGCTATAATAATCTGAATAGATTTTTTAAATTAAATTTTTTTATTTATTATATTATTATAGCCTATATATAGGAGTATTATTGATATTGTTGTTAGTAATTTTTAAACACGGTATTATTTTTTTAAACTGTTGTGATGTAATAATATCAGCATTGCAATATCATTAACAACAGGCAGATAAAAGACTTCATATTATTCAAAGGTTAGAAATTTTTCCGTTGTAAAGGCCCAGTAATTTTAACCTCGCGTAGATAAAATTAATATAAAAAAATACGGTTATTTTTAAATTATTTGTCAAATATTTAATACAATTTGTTCATTAGTATCATTATAGTAAATTCACAAGACATTCAATATCATATTGTTATGTTATATATTTTGCATATTATTATAACTAACTATTATTTATAACGAATAATAATTATTATTTATCATGTAATATCATGGTTTTATAGGGTATTTTTTAGGATCACACTAATCAGAATGATTTCTTTATAGTCGATTTTTCTACAAGTATTGTTTGGATAATAAATTAATTTAAAAGGTATATATTGTTTTTAAAATGGTATCATTATTTTATATTATAAAATCTATTAATTCTTTATTTCCTAAAGTCATTCCGATTGTATTTGTTTAATACATTACATAATGTATTACCTATATTATAGATTATCGTTTATAGAAGAAAAAACTGCATAATGTTAAGTTCTATATTGCAACTATAAGTATTTGTTTAATACCGATTTTTTTTTTTAGTTTAGGCTCGTCACAATGAACGCGTTAATAAAATTGATAGGAACATTGATAAAGTTTAATTTAACTGTAAAAAAGAAAGTAAGTATATTAGACTTTCCTAAAATTTGAGGTGGGTCTCTTATATTTTAACATCGCCGTTTCTTAAATTTATTTAAAACTCATGTTTAATTTAATTTACGCCTCAATGAATTTCACAAGTTAGAATAATCTGCGTATTTCAAATCTATTTAGGTATTGGGCAAAAAATTTGAGCTTTTTACTGGTTTTCAAAAAAATTAACACACAACTCGTTTTAAAACCAATATATAATTGTTCTCCATCTATAGCTTTGGAACTATATACTGCAATTATAAACGTATATATAAGCAGGTAGGTACTTAAGACGTTTCATGATTGACGTTTATATTTATTATAATTATATATTCATTTATACCCACTATAGTCATTAATATACAACCACGTGTTGTATTAGAGTACATATTAACATGTTTTGCAATTATTATTCTGTAAAACTCGAGTCGAGTTCGAATCAGTTCGGCTTTGTCACTATTTTGCATTAGTAAAAAATCGGAGAAAAAAATGAATGCATTTTGGTTGATCGCTTTCAAACTTGGCTGTACTTTATGTAACGTAAATATAAAATATTTTCACCGGCAATTGGATGTAATTACGCTTATGAAACTACTTATGTCTTATATATATATATGTATGCGTGTGTATCTGTGCTGATTATCGCGAACAATAGTACAAGAAACAATATTGTTTTTTCCCGTCAATCTTCAAGGATACATTTGTGCATTAGTTTCAAGGATCGAAAATAATTGTATCGTTAGTTATTCAGAAAAATAATGAAATTAATTAAACGCGTGTGTATTATAATAAATATATAACACATATAATATATTATGTGTATAATGCGTGTACACTACTCTACACGGTACAAGTGTGTTTGTTATTTTTATACCCACATGCAGTCGAAGAAATACAAGTGAAAAGTCATTGCGAAAATTGTATTTAATACGTTCGAGTGACCTTAGAACTGCTGACCGGATCGAAAATATCGTGTTTACACTTTGTATGTTTCTCTATTTCAATTTTGGTTTCCACTATAACAACGGATATATATATATATAATATATATGTAATATGTATATATAGGTACACTTTGAAGCATAACACAATATATAAGTATATGATTATATCACGCATATAAGTACAAGGGTTGTGCTCGCAAAGCATTCATATCGTACAATATTATACTTAAATCAATCGAAGCGAAAATGTGCGATACACATATTATAATATACTATATAATAGACAAATAGACATAATATAATAAACGCAAACGGTGGACACATGACCGGAACACGGTATAATAGTATTAAACTTCGCGCAAAAAGTACCTAAATCCCACCTGCTTCTACCCGTAATACCTATGTTCAAATAAAAACGATCATAAATAATACCTAATAAAATTATTCTGCGATTAAATGCGTTTCGCAAGTGTCGGTATTAAAATTTGAAAATGAGACTACCGCAAATTATGAGTTATAAACTATAGATACCCTAAGTATATCCAACTATCACCTTACGTAACTGACACTTAACTATCGAAGTAATTTATGTACCAGAACGGATCAAGATACTATTATTATAATACATCATCATAATAGCACACTTGTATACTGCATAATATATTATATTTTTCAGCGCAAATGGATTCTATATGTGTATATAATATATACCTGTACGCGCGATGCCGCGATATAATATAACTTACTAACGTGTATAAATTCACGACTCACCTGTACACAAAGTGATTTACCAAGTGTGGATCAATGTACCCTCTCTTTTTATCCTTTAATTATACATTCGTTTATTTTTTGAGAATTTTTAATTAAGTACACGTTTGAAAACCATTTATGAAAATACTTTGAATTTTTTACATTACTTGAAAATTATTCTGTATCGACACTAATTTATTTTTTTCAAATGAGAATCACTATTTTTTACTGTACATTTTTAATAGCAATAAGATTTGTTTGAAAATGTCGATATATCGAAATCTAAATTTGAACTAGGTATGGTAGTGTTTAATATTTATTAGCCTTTAAGGTTAATAATCATTCTTAAGCCATAAGGGTTATTATAATGATTTTACATGAAATATAAAATGTGTTGTGTAATCTAGTACTTCTTACCTATACTCAGATAATTTTGCAAATTACAAAATATATTAATACACTAATTTATTGCTATATAATTTTCAAATTATCACAGCCCTCGCATTTCTTAACTTATTATTTTTATTATTATTATTATATTCAATTTTTAAAACTTGGAAAGTATTAATTTGAATTTCAGTTTGTCGTTATTAACATTTTAAAAAAAAAATTGTCCCTAATTTATTAAAAAAAGGTATTTTATATTTGAAAAAAGTGATTTCATCACAGATTTTTTAAACCATATTAAAAATTCAATATTTTAAATTATGGTCATTTTGTATACTCAACAACTTTGAAAATGAGAATTAAAATGAATTCATTATTAAAGAGAAAAATGAGGGCGAGTGAGTCTGGTATTGTTTGTGAGCTTCGATGATTTCTTATACTATAAATGCGTATAAATCGTGATATTATTTAGAGTCATCAACATCATCAACATCATTCATTATTCAGCCACTATATTATTGACGTTCTACTATTCTACCAGTTAACATATTATTATTTTAGATCATCGTAAAGCTTAATTTAAAACATACACGTTTTGTAAACGGTTTTTTGTATTTATTATTATACTTAATTATATCAAGCTTTAAGAATATATTTTACGATTTTAATGGCATGTTTAAGTTATTTTCACATATTTTATGATTTTTTTTAAATGTGTTACATTTTTCGAAGTAGACAGAAACATTACAAGACAAAAAATAATTTTCTTTGAACAGGGACGACGGTAGTTTTTTTTTTTGGAACCCTGAGAAAAATAAGCTATAACTTATGAGGGACTTTTGAACTCAAACGACATTCCAATACAAAGACTTCGGCAATAGGTCAAAATTCTGATTTCGTTTTCTATATTTTATTTTGTATTACCGGATGTCCCTCCTCTTTTGGAACCGCAGCCATCGTTTATCGTACTTATAACTTATAAGGGTATACGTTTTTATGTATACCTATACGCAACGCGACACGATATTATAATGATATAACTATATTATTCTCGTTTTAGCTAGCAAACGGACCGCAATAGTCATTTTCACATTATATTATACGTCGCGAGATCTCCGTCGTTTCACTTTCGACCGTACGTACCTATAGTAGGCATATATAGGTATGCATATATATAATATATATATATAGGCAATGACACGCGAACAGTGTGGTATATACGCGCACGTAAGACTTCGCGCGCGTCATGACGATTATTATAAACGCGTCCCGGAGGGTCATCTCAATTGTCCGGGCCGAGAGAGCCGCTCGAGAGTTTCGTCACACGCGCGCTCTTATATATTATACCTACACGTCTCGAAAACGTTATATTATGTTGGCGGCTTATTTTTCGCAACAATACATCATAATATTCATGTACATATATAATACGCGCATAAAATAATAATGATGATGATAACAATATTGTCGTCAACGCCGATCGATTGACTGCGCGACGACATCACGCGATGCTGCGGCGGAACGTCGATCGGGTTTCCCGTCCTTTTGTTTTATACGGATATCTTCGCGCTTTCACACTCCCGCTAACGGCCGGCGCGACTCTATATATCATTATTATGTATTACAATATAACGATAATCGAAACATTCGCCCTTAAGCGAACTATGGTATATATAATAATAAGCGCGTATTACGCGATATCACGCGGACTTTAATAGGTCGATTCGCGATTTACGCGCATAATAATATATAAAAGCGAATGAGAAAATATTACTCACACGTGATAAGACGTAGGTATAGTAAACCGCCTATACTACGCGTCTGTCGTGTTTTTGCGCTTTTTATTTTTATTTTACCGCCGTACCGACTCATCCAACCGTGACCGCTGCGACGACGGAAAAACATTATTATTATTATTATTACATGCGCGCATTATGTACTGTTGGCCTCATTTGCGCCGCAGTTGTACACACTACATACACATAACACACATAATATATTATCACATCGTTTATATACATATAGGTGTATAGCATATGTATGTATGTATATATATATATATATATATATTATGATATTATCGTTAAAGTCCTTAGAGTTTTTTTTTTCGTTCTCACGTGGACGTCGCGACATATTATTGTAATTATATATATTATATTAGAAAAATAATTCAACCATAACTGGCTGCAGTAGCAGGGCGTACCTTTAGAGTTACAATATAAATAATACATATATATATATATATATATATATATTATATAGTATGTAAGTTGTTACAACGTGTAAGTACTCGGTACCTACCGCCGTGTCGATGACATCTGCCATACCGACATTTCGTAAATCGCATACATTTGGTATATCGCTGTGTAATACAACTAAAGTGATCACCGCGGGCCCATAGACGGATTTGTTTGGGCCGTCGCATAAGAATATTTACGACGTTTGGTTTCATTAGAAAAAAAAAAAAACGTTTTAACGGTCTTACCTTTTTTGGTACAATGCGCAACGTCGCGATACCCGAGTGTTAAATTATACAGCAATATTTTATCATACATATAATATATATAATGTATGTATATTATATATTTGCGTGTGTACAGGATAATTTACAATAAAGTTCGCTAACTTGCGCCCATTATTTCATATTTTCGTGGTGAATTTATTCAAATTATTCTGATTTTTGAAATTTTTGAGTATACTCGAGGATAAATGAAAAACAAACTATTTTGACTACTAAAAAATATTATTATATGATGATTTTCTAAATCAAAGTTCTAACTATAGTAGTTTTGAATTAAAAAAAATGTTTGTTTTTATACAATATAAAAATAAATACATAATATTATAGTATTGAATCTATGTACCTACTCATACTCGTTGACATTTATTATTTATAAACTTTTATATCCTAATAACTTTTGAAAAATGCATCATCTATTCTGCTAACTATATTTATAACGTAAAATTAGGTGGTTCTTATTTGGAAAAAAATGGTATTACCATTACCACAGGATACATTTTTTAAATGGTATTTATAATAAATATAAGTACTTAAAGATGTGGTCTTTATCGTCAAGTTCACTTTAAATTTTAAAAATTCAGAATTTAACAAATTAATTTTCATTAGTAAAATGGGGTGATTATGTTAGGTGAATCACTCTGTATTGATTACAGACATGTGACATATGACAGTTGAACTCAAAACTATACTACGGTACAAGCAAATTTTATGTCTTCAATGTGTTTATGTTTTATGCAGGCGTATAGTTATCATTACGACTTGCTTGCCTACGCTTATAGAATTTAATTGGATATACCTACTGCAAACGCAGTAACGATACTGTATCATGCATTGTTTAAATGTAAAAACATATCACTATGATTACTCTGGGGGAATTATTATTGACTGCTGATCAAGCTGTTCAGAGGTGCACTTCACGGTTTGATTTTTGCTTTATTCCCAAATATTCGACGACTCAGTGTAGCTGATTAATGAATAAGCTGTTACAATTAAAGTTCAACTTTCATACACATATATATATATATATATTTATAAATTATAAATATTACATGTATGATAGGTACATACCTATATACATTTTAAATTTAAAGGCGAAAAGTATGAAGAGGATTTCGTATTATAATATTTATTTAATAAAACAATTCATTAATATTCTGTAACAATTACTATAATAAAATTACATACTAAAACTAATACCTCAAAGTTTGACAAAACTCTCAAACTCTTTTTGATAAAATTGTTTTGTAAACGTTGGACTGAAAAAATTACTATTTCGAAACCACGATAAGTGAATTTAGTAATTTACCGTGTTAAAGTTTATCGTTATTATAGCAGCGATTCATTATAAACATGCCGGCCGTGTGAATAAACTATAAAGGTATAGGTATAAAATATTTAACGCAATTCGATTTTTTCGAATCGTGCTCCGTTAACTTACGTCATACGACTTACTTATGATTACGAAAATGAGATGTACTACTGTCGAAATTATAACAATATAACATCATACGATTTTCGCGTTTATATTTTTACTATTAATATTAGATTATTAAGACAATCTATAAAAATAAATCTGAACATATCGATAGTAGATACCTATACGTATATTATTGGTTTCGCCTTGAATAAGATAGAGTCTGTAATGAAATCGGCTTGAAAATATTGCACATTATACGACTCGGACGGTCGACAGTCGACACTAAAATAGGAAGTACGATAAGCAAGCGTGCGTGTGTATAAGTTATGACGCATATTGCATCTGCCCTCCTTGAAACGTTTACAATTTCCATGGATTGGCCACTGTAAGGTACGACTGCTGTTGTAGCTTAACTATGTAATATACAGGGCGATTCTCGAGCTTTGCTTACTAACTTTATCAATGTGTTTATTCAAAAATTTAAAATAATTTTTGGAATTTGTAAACATATTATAAGTATGTACCTATTTAAATTTCTACCATTTAAGGAGTGTACCTACCTACTTAACTGCAATACAATTTTTTTTTCTGTATAATAAGAACCAGTGAATCGCCCTTTCTTACTGTAAATTGTTTAGTAGATTATTTATCTTTGACAATATTGATGTGGATAATATATGTAACAGTTCCGTATTAAATAATACGAATAAAAACACTGAATCTCTAGTATCTATATGCGTTAAATATAAAATAGTTTGAAATATGAAAACATATACTTCATAAAAATATTGACTACACAGTATACACAACACAAAGGTTATAAAATGCATTTTTATCCTACTCTACAACTTTGACTGTAGTAGGAAATTAACATGTATAAAAATTCGCCCTTTCATAAAATTATGGAATTAAGTTGTTGTGGTTTCACATGCAGTCCAACTGCAGAACTAGATAAACGCATTTATATATATATATACATGATATTGGGCGCGTTTCTCTTTTTTTACCTGAATAACATAAATCTTGATACAATTTTGATGAGCATTAATCATACATTTTTCTTTTCAAACTAGGATAATTTTCTTTTGGTTAAGAGTGCTTATTTTCCTTTTAATTTTTTAATATACTATACTATTATTACACAATATACAATAGTTAAAAATATATCAAATCAACAATAAATATTATTAAATAAATATACAATATTATTAAAAAAAAAAAAATGTTTTGTTAGTACGAAATTGTGTTCAGTGTTGCATCGTTGTCCCTGATGACAATAGCTTATGATATCTATATAAATAATATTATTAGATGTATACTATAATTATAAAATTAAAACGTAATTATTTATAACATACATATAATCTATAAATAAATACCATTTGCCTTTTTTATTTACGTTTTTCACAATAAATTTAAAAACTACTATATATATAGGTAGTACCTATAGGTACTACCTATTTTTTTTACCTGTTCGACCTCCACGAGCAAAATTTATTTATTTATAGTTTTTATTTCAACGTATGTCGTATGCTAATGGTAGAAATTCTTATTTCGTTTTTGTACACGATTGTATTGAATATATAGATACTTTATCAAGAATATACTTTCTTTTTTTTAATATGATTAATACACATATTTCATTAGTACCTACCCGGTTTTTTGTGTTCTATATTTATTATTCTTTGTCTTTTTTTAATAATATCACAAATATATCACCATTGTCATCAACTAATCAGCATAGTTGGCAACATTAATAAAAATTATTTTGTTATAATATAATAACGTGTCGATTTAAGTTAAATTTTAAATGTATTGAATGAAAAATTATATAATAGTAATAGGTGTATTATATTCATCTATATTTGATACTCTATTGGATTCATTTTTCTAGTTTTACATTTTGTTCCAAGCTGTGTATCAAAACCATAAGAACATCCGCATCCGCATTACATATAAAAATAAACCATAAATTCAATTACAGTTTTTTTGTGAATTTCTAATTTTAGAGGTACTTTTTATGAGTTCTATAACAGATGTTAACTTACTGATAAATAACTAATAACGCTGCAATTTTTGATAATTTTAAGCACAAATGATAATATTTTATTTTTATTTTTATTAGGAATTCTATAATTCTATATTATGTTAATATAACATATACTATTATACTTTATTATTATAAATAGATATAATATTAAGTATATGTTATATTAATAGTACATCCATTACTCGCCATAAATTAGGTACCTACTTAAAACTTATAATTATTTATTATGTATATTTACATTTTTTTTATGAAATCAACATAATGTATTTATTTTATATTCTTAAATAAAAAGTAAAATATACATAAAATGTAATTGCAGTTTGGAATATACCTACAATGCCCACTAATAAATGTATTTCATACTAACCAGTAACCACAAATCACAATATAACATCGATGTAAACTGTGTCTAACTACCAAATGCATACTACTGCAACCTTCGACCCAAGAAACTATGTAAAAAATATTAATTGATTTATGACGTTTTTATGTAAATTTAAATATTTTGATATATGTAATTTGATGATCATTATTCAATAGGAATGCAATTTATTTTATTGAGAAGATTTTACAATTAGAATAAAGAATATGTTTACCTACTAAGAAACAAAGTAGGTACCTATAGTAGGTATACAAATATTTGTTTATAAAATTATTATAAAAATACACATTATTCAAGGATAATAAGAACCGTTAAAACTCTATAATCATTATAGTAAATAATTTACAAGTTCTCGAGGTTAGATCTGTGATTTACCTGCCACTATCTATAAAAGTATTAAAATGTATTATGATCTTTTTGTTAAATTCGGCTAATTAACTTTTATAAATTTCCAGAGTTAAATTTTCCTTAACTCTTATTTGATCTAACTTATAACTTATAAGCATTTTAATGATTTGAACTCTAACAATGGTTTTAATTATTTTCTAGTTTATCGAAATGAAATCCAAGGACTAAATGTTAAACATCTTTAAAATATTTAAATATGTGACCTAAACACAGCTGTTTTTTTTATATGCTATCGTGTACCAATATAAATTGATTATTTATTCTTAGTATTGTGTCGAAAAGAAAGAAAAATTGCTTATTGCTAGTAAATTTACTAATTAGTAATTACTAATCGTATGATAAACAGCACAGTTTTCATCGAATACCAAAAACAAAAATTTATATAGGTATCTCAGAAAAGTATATTCATTATATATCTTCAACCAAGTGAAAATACATTAGGTATATTATTATATAATGCAAGTGTCCGTCATTACGATGTATTATCTACCTATACGTGACAATTGACAAGCCGACAAGATAAATGTGCGATAAATGTGAAAAATATTGTACCTATGTTTTTGTTGTTATGTATTCACTGCAACTGTCATTACCAGGATTAAGATTTTAACGAAAAAAAAAACTCAATAGAAATCGCTATGAAATGTTTTAAAAAAGAGTCGAGTGAAAAAAAATATTGATTATTGGAATATTAAATATAATGCTTTGACAGTTTGACAGTATCAGATGTTTAAACGTCTGAATAACGCCCAACAAATATAAAACTCATGGCATTAAAATAACCAAAGTTCCAAAGCATACCTAGTATTAGTTAGTACTTTTTTGTACATCACTGATTAACTTATATTATGTATTTAATTATGGTTGAAATAACTGTATTAGTATTTTACTCATGATAATATGTTAATAATATATTATGTGCTTACAAAGAATCATAATATACATATTACATATTTTATATATATGTTATAATACTTCACGATCACATATTATATTGTGTATTATGTAGAATGAAAATAAATTAATATCTTTTCCACAATTGTCCACCCACTTCTAAATGCATCTATCGTATGCGGTCATAAATCATAATATATTCGTAATAATAGGTTTTGCTGATTTCGTTTTCATAGTTTTGCCCGCATCAAATAGTTACTTGAATACAATTACCAAGTACCCACCTACTAGACCATAATATTATCAATTATCATTTTAATTTTTTAATTTTTATGCTTAACTTATTCACAGGAATGTGTGTATTATATTATAATATATACGAGCGTGTTTTTATACAAATTAACGAATTAAAATAATTGTTCACGTATTTATTACAAGCTATAAGCATTTTAAATTGTAATAATCTTAAATACATAAAAACCTTTAAACTGATTTTATTTCCTATTCAAGTTTTTAAGTTTAAGACTGATCATTAATTTACTGTTTTTAAAAATATTTATAAAGATGGCCGCTAGATATCTGATGGAGTAATTTCTTCGACAAATTACAATTATTCAACAATGCTTTTGTATATTCGATGGTTTTAATATTAACCTTGCGATAATGCGATGTATTATGAATTGCGGTTTTATGCAAAATAGTTATATAGTCTTCATTTGGTTCGAATTTTATTTTGTTTAAAATAAATAAACATTTTTCAGTTTTATAATTGTATTTCTCATGTTTATCTCGTATTCAAGTAAATAGGTAATAATATAAGAATACGTATAGGTGTGTTATATTGATTTTTATGTTCTTTTAGTTGGAAATATGTTATGATTGTACTATAATTGTACTAGTATTGTACGACGATTAACATTAAATATATACCTACTCCTATATGTTCAAGCCAAATTTAATCAATAGACCTCGAGAATGTGTCACCTCATCAACCCCTCAATCCACACTGTACCTATACATATTTTGATTCTTTTCATTTTTACAATAAAAAAAAAAATAATCATTCATATTATAGTAATGACGATATGGCATGGTATTGGTATATACTATTATGCATAGATACATAAATGTACGAATTGTTTTATAAGATTACAAAAGTATTTTAACAACTACTTTAACCTATGCGTTATTTATTATACATATAGAATTAAAATTATAATGATAAACAATAGAATAACGGGTTCCAAACGTCTTTTAGAATTATTAAAATCTGCAGTAGATATAGGTATACTTACCTATAGCTATTGTAAGTTCGTAAAATATATTATTATTATTTTTATGAAAAATAATATTATAATATAACTAATTAGGTTAAATGATGGCCTCAGGGCCGTGACAAGGTTTGTTGAGGAACCATCAGATTCGGCACATTTACCGCGGTTCGGCGATTTTGCGACCTACTGAATTTTGGGACGCGCTTTCGCTTTTTCGAGGTCTCCGCGGGAAAACTAGATTATATAATTTATTTATATCGATCGTACATCATTTTAATTTGTATGTAACTAATATTTTAATCGAAAAATTATCGTTACAGTGTCGATACTGGGTTCCAGTTGGCACGTTGCTGAAACAGTGATCACGAGCGCTTACCGAGCTCTTTCCAAAGAACTGATCACTGCGGAACTTGGTGCATACGTCGGACTCGGTCATATCAACATAACTCTATGTGGTAAGGATGGATATTGTCAAATTTTTTTTTATGTATTTCATGTTGTTGACGAGACAAGACGCTAATGACATCGCATAATTGATATAATTTGATACAATAGTATAACTTACGATGTATACCTGTAATTTTCTTTTATATACTGAATTATGTTTTTTTGCATCTTACAGCTATACCATCCGACAACTCTTCGATGCCTTTGGAAGACATCAGTTTCAACGAACGTTTCTCTTGGCTGGGAGCTCACGAGATGGGCGAAAGCTATCAAGCTGCCTTGTACCGAGGCATGCCCTTCCCCATACTAACTGTAGCTGAATACTTTAGTCTGGGTCAAGAAGGATTTGCTTGGGGAGGACAATACAGAGCCGCAGGTTACTACGGTAGCATATTTCTATGGTAAATATATTATATTGTATATTATTATGTAATAAGTTTGGTATATAGTTAGAAGAATCTTTCAAACGAGATAGGTTTTAGCAATACTACATTTTATCGTATATATATAAAAAAAAACTCGAGAGTATCTACACTACATACAGATACATCGGTACATGTATATGACTTCTTTTTTTTCTTTCTTTTTTTTTATCTTTTTTTTTTTTTGTTATTATTATTTTTATACATTTTTACTAAGCAACTGGTTGCTTATATTTATATTCTGTACTTTTTACCATTTAGTATTTTAGTCAAACAATATACAAACATTTGGACCACTATGAAGTATAGACATCACATTAAAAAATACAAAACAATTTTTTCCTAAAATATTATATGCTGTTTACGGCATTACCTTAGTGCATCTCTCAGCGTTAATAGTTTCTTTAACATGTACAAAAATATGAATACAAACGGGGTTCACAATGGCTAAGCCCTCTAAGGTTTACTCCCTTCAGCCCCATAATTAAGCTGGTGTCACATAAAATTAAATTAAAACAATAATTCACTTTAATAATATTATATCATGTTAATGTTTACAGGACAGCGTTTGTGTTGTGGTTCCTGATGAACGTGCTGCTGGTCGTCGTTCCACGGTATGGAGCGTACACAATGATAGGCATGGGAAGTTTTATGGTCGGAGCAACAGTCGCCTATCACTGCATGCTTCCGTCGTCGCCTCTAGTCATACGTTTTCAGGACGACAAATTTTTATTGTTCAGGCTGGGCTGGTGTTTCTGGCTAACACTTTTCACTGGTTTGTTTACCCTGCACGTATTATACACATAACATATATATTATATACACATATACTTACATAATACTTTGATAAACGTAAATTAAGCCCAACGAAGGGAGAAAATTATAAATTGAGACCAATACATTTAAAGTATAAATTTATTATCGCGTATAGTAAATTTGCGTTTGGAGATTTTTTTTATAATAGCCATTTTATGACAGAAAAATTTTGACATTGTAATTTTTTACACACATCAATGATCAATTTCATAACAATGATTTATATCTTATTTTAGTAATATTATATAGTTTATTCTCCAAACGTTTTGAAATGCTTTTTTCCACATGTTTTAAATTAAATCGCCTCATTGTTTCACCCAAAGCCAATTTTTTTTTTTATTTTGAAAATTTGGCATTTTTTCGTAATAATTTAATCCTCGATGTTACATCGCCAACTATTAAAAATTAAAATTATTGATTAATGGTTTTAAACGATTATAAAGATAAACGTTCAAATTTGATATATTAACAAAATATATGTACAACGATGTTTAAAATTCCAAGGCACATTGATGAAATTAAAGTGTAATTATATATTAAAGGGATATGAACGCAAATTACTATACTTACATATTTTAGAAATTAAAAAATAACATGCGCAATTCAATTAACTCTTTTTACTACTTGTTACTACACCTATTCAATCTAAACGCAATTTACGCACATCTATCGTCATAGATATATTATATCATCACGTATTATAGATGTATAATGTTTCAATAACTATGTAATATTATAATCCCAATAAAATTATTAGTTATTAATTATAAACTACATTATTTGGCAATTATTATCGTTCACATCGTTACCGTTTCGTCACTCACAGGTCTACTGTGCATTTCCGTTGGATTGATCATTGTGGCCATCGACTGCGTGTACCCGCACAAATTCTCCACAATTCTCGAAGTGGACTTCGACACGCCGTACGACCGGCACATCATCATCGAGGATAGTATTCACCGGAAGAAACGTGTCGGCAACAAGAGTTTAGAAGAACCCGAGGGCCTTGGCCGCAGGATATTAAGGTTGTCAAACATTAAATTATATTCTTACAGTGTATATTATATAATATAGTAAAGTCGTCGGGTGGTTTCGTCACGTATGTACCTTTAATATGTTATGATTAATGCGCCATTTTTTCTCGCAGGCGACTTTCGTCCAAGAAAGATGACGACGGCAACAACCACATGAAACTCGCTGGCACGGACAACCGTGGCTTTGAATTAGATCCGGCCCCTCCGAATTCTCCGTGGAGGTTCCCGTACAATAGGCCTGCAGTCCAGGGAGTGAAGTTCAATAGAACTATATCGCAGGATTCGATGACTAGCCAAACGTCCAATTTGGCTGTCTCTTTTAACAATCGCGACAAGAGCAGGCTGTCTATATTAAAAACGTCTTTGCCGCCCATAAGGTGATCATATGTTAATATAAAATAATACCCAAAGGTTGACGACATAAATTCAACATGAGTAAGTCAGTCAACGTCAATAACGCTAAGTTATACATTGTTGTAATTAATAAACAACATATTCAATTTTAAAAGTTTGAGAATAATAAGGAGAACAAATATATTAACTGAGCTCTGTTAAAAAAAAGTTAATTTATTAAATAACAATCTAAATCACGTAATGTAGTGACGCAAATTATTACGATTATGTAATAATAACTACCTATCCATTTCAATAAAAATTTGTCTCAATATTTTCCGTCTTATTGTTATCTTACTGTAATGTTAAACAATTATATAAAATCGGTTTTTATAAATTATTAAATCAAGAAATATTTTTATTTAAAACTATTGGAAACAATGAAAACAGTGTAATTAAATAAAATTAACTTTTGAATTTAACTACAGTTAAATAAATATAACTAATGGTATTTAACCACTTTAAATTTAAAATTTAATATTCCTTAAGGTAATATATACGATCGATTTCTGTTCTGGGAACTGTGAAAATTTATTTTTAATTGTATTTCAATTACCATGCATTTAATTTTATTGCAAATATTTCCGATTAATCAAAATTTATTTTTTTAGACCGGCGCCGGGACAAGCAGTAGTGGTTGATAGAGCCAAAGAAGTGTCCATGTGGTAAAACTTCACAGAATAATATAATTTTAAATGTGCCAAGCAAAACGATTTGTGAAAATTTTTTTGAAGTCTGATCGTATAGACATATAGATTTATACAAATTGTGTACCATATTATATAGTACACAATGACAGTCATATAAAATTATAATTAGTTTCCATCGTATTAATTATGTTGGATTTTTTTTAAGTGGAAATAATGAAACGAAAAGCTTAAAATTCTAGATGTCAAACTTTGATTAACTTAATTTATAATTAAGCCCATTAGTATTTATACCACAATGATCAAAAACATGTAAAAAATAGGGTTAAGAGTATATCAAGGAGTTGTGAATATAATTATTGTAATGTTACCTATATTTATTTATTAATATTATTATATATTTAATGTTTATAATCATTTAATTAAGCTAATTTTTAAATCAAAAACTTTTTTACTGTATAAATTATTATTTTTGACAAATATATGTATTTTTATTTATTTTATATTTTGTTATAAAAATATTATAATAGCACCTTTTGCATATTCTTAAAAATTTTTCAAATAAATAAAAATCAAACAAGGACATCAGTAGCTTCTTCGAGGGGAGCAGATTCTATACTCCCCTTCCAGACCTAAAGTTTTTTTAAAAATATCTATTGAGAAAAAAATGATATAAAAAAATTATCAAAATGAACAAGTTATATAAATGCGATATTAAATCATATTTTAATGTTGGATAATAGTTTAATATATATATTTTCCATATATTATGTATGGAAATAATCAAATAAACAAGCAATATGTTTAAAATTTAAACATAAATAGACGCATTAAATTAAGTGTAGTATAAAAAGTTGATATGTGTGACCTCTCTCTATAAGTCTCAAACTAATGTTCTGAAGCACTCTTAGCGTACGGGATACCAATTTTGAAATACTGTAACAACTTAGTTAAAAAATGCATATTATAGAAAAATTAGCAGTAATAATATAAATGTCTGCTTAAATAAAAATATATATTTTTATTTATATGAACTGTATTAAAAAATATACTTCTATGTCTTCAAAAATAAAAATTAATAATAAATAATAATTTTCATTTTGATCTATGAATCTTCTATGAAAAATAAAATTACTTAATATGTTCAACGAAAAACCATTTGATCAAATGATCAAATTTTTAATTTAAATCAAATATATTTTGCATTGTAAGCAAAATCATAACATATTTTATTTACCTACCTACTTAAAATGTATTGTTAAAAATATATTACATTTTTTGACTTAACTTGTGATGTAATTGTAACCCGGTAAAGAAAAGTCAAATCCCAACGGGTACTTAATTTTTTTTTATACTACATAAAATATTAAAATCGTTATTTTTCGTTTGAACATACGAAAAACTACTATTTACTTTATTTTTTTATACTATTATATATGAATTTGAACTAAAAATGTTTTTTAAAAAAATTATGAATATTGATATGTTTTTTAATTATTGTATGCATAATTTATAAAGAATTTGTATTCTTACTGTCAAGATTTTTAACGAGTAAAATATTATTATACATAAATGAAAAAAAATCTGGAATATGTTTAAAATTTATAATAATATTTATAAATATAGATAAAACAAACCAAAATATTTTTTAAATATTATTTTATCTTGAAAGTTTTATTATAAAATATATTGTGAAAACTATAAATTATTAAAACTATCTCTAAGTATAATTATTTATTTTTTAATTTTCTTCGTATAAAATAAAAATATGTAAAATAAACACACATTATTGTAAAACCAAAACATTCATGCTCCGCTCAGATCCTAATATTATATTGCTTTTTAGTATTGTGTCATATTACCAATCGATTGCTCATAACTTCATAAGTCTTCTGCAAAAGTACTATTATGAATCGTGATATACACTTAATATACAATATAATCAGATATCAATATACTATAACTATATTATATTTTATTTCCGATTTTATTATGGTATTAAAATGTCCGTTCTAATTAATATTATCGTTTTTAATAATACTTATATAATACTCACACGAGTCATGATAAATATTGGATATAATTTATATCCTCGTTCTTCGCTAATGTTTTCACATAAACTACGTCAATGACGGGAATTGTTTGTCAATATTATTATACTATAACTTAATCGGTCATATATATTATAATAATATTATTGTACATCGATGTTTTGAATTATATATACCATAATGACATATTGTTATGTGCATTTAATAGTCATGATAACAATTTCGATGTATTGTATTATGTGTATCTATGATAAAATATTTTTTAGACGTACGTCATACCTAATATGGTTTTAAAATGTAAACAATAATCATATTGGTATCATTATGTTTGATTAACACTTAGTTTGCATTTCAATTTCGTGATACTTTTAGTCCGTTTTTTTTTTTTATGACAGCAGTTATCGTTATTATTTATTACACAAGCGTTTTCTTAAAAAAAAATTATTTGAACAAACAAATTACTAAGGTTCTATTTCTATGTTATGGTCCTATTTAAAACGCGTCGAATGAAAAACAATATTATAATAAAATAAGCATACATTATATACATTTTCAACAGTTTTATTTGCACAGGCACTTCAAATATCCCAAACATCAAGTTTTCTACTATTTTTATTTTCAAAAATCAACGTTGATTGTTAATTTAGTGTTCTGGTAAGGTCGACATTTTAGACTTAGGTATTTAGAATACTTTAAGACTACAAAAAACATTTTTCAATGTTCGATTTAAATATTAACTTATCGAATCGGTGTAAAAAAAAAATCATACTAAAAAATTTTTTGTTAAAAACATATTATAACCATAAAAGATGACAATAAGTTCAAAGTGCAATAAAACAATAGAGTTATCACCAATATAGAAAGGACGATAAAAGCAAACAATCCGTTTTAAGGAGTTGTATATAGGCAATATTAAGAGTAGATGAGTCTGATTGTATGCACAGTTATAATATTCAGTATTGTGTGTTCAGTACTTCAGCCTGCACTATCTATCCTATCATAATATTATAATAATACTCATAATGCATAACTTCCATGTGCGATATGCCTGATCATTACTGTAAATATACAAATTTATTACTTGACGGAAAACAGTCATTTTATTGTAGATTCTTTTATTAGATTTTTTCATGCTTGATATTTTATTCCCAGTGAGAAATTCCCTACATTACAGAAATATCGCAAATGTACAAGGATGCTTTTTTCTCTCTAAAAGTTTGTACTATTTAAACTATCTTACCTACTGATATATTTGTTAGACAATAAATAATTAAGGAATACATCCGGTAATATTTTGAAACTGATTGGAATTATTTATAAGATTTGCTTAGAATGATTTCACACGGTTTTCCTTTATTGTGATTAAATATAAATATAATACACTATGTTATTATTTTCTTTATAATTTATATAGTGAACTAGGGTACGTACAATAGTAACAAAAAGGAAGTTGTATAACACCGTTCTAAAACCTATCTCAAGTTAATATATTAAAGTTAAATTTTTAATAAGTTCAAATCGCTTTCAGAAATGCTATTGGTATATTCAGCGAAGTGACTATACAGCCCAGAGGAAATAAGGTATTATGGTTATAACTATAGTCCATAGAAAATATATCAGGCTATATAATATTCTCCCTCAATTACCTGTATAATATATTTTTAGATGACTTGTGTACTTTTATATTAGCATTTCTATTACGTTTTATTGTCTTCATTCTCTCCGACAAATAAAAATAACACGAAACAGTGAACAATTCGTATTTACAGCCATATTCAAGTAAAAATTAAGATTTTCAAACAACTTTTTACTAGAATAATGTACGCCACGTTTGTGATTAACTGAATATGCAAGCTTATTTTTGAAATTTGCACCATAATCCTTCTCTCACTAAATCATCATGTAAAATGAAAAATATCTTGAAACAAATAAAAACAAGTTTCTTCAAACCCCCAAATCGATGATAAAAATTAATATTTTCGGAATCCTGGGCACGCCACTGCAGTTTATATATTAAATACTTATAGGTACGATGGTGACTTAATTTAATTCATATACAATGGACAACAGATGGATAAATATGTGTTGTGTATAATAAAACATCTATTTGAAATCCTCTTCATAATATTCATGGTTAATAGTCTATTCTTAGGCTAGGTTCACATGAACGCGCGTATTTAGATATGCGAGTTTCCTATACATCGTTTACATGGCGCGCGTAGACAATGACAACGACGCAAGATTCTATTTCCGCGAGTAGAAGCGCGTGTACGTGCGTCCATGTGAACCTAGCCAGGTTTACTTGTTAGTACAATATATATAGTGTCAATAAATATTTCTAATTGTGTATCTGTTCCTTTGGTGATGATAGTAAATATGTTATGATCATTATAAATCTTTATTCTTTATAGTATAACCTATATCATAGACTACAACAGTAATTAATTGAAATAAAATAGGTGAGTATAGAATGCAGTAGGAAATGTTTCCAGAATTTGTTTTTTTTCGAGAAGGTTAAAAAAATATATAACAAATAAAATTGTCTAGAATTATTTTATTCGGTTTTTATTGTATATAACTATACATCATTTTATTAATTTTTTTTCGCTTATTATAGTAAAAGTATAAATATATACATATATAAGTATTTATCTTTTTTAAATTATATAAATGTATATTCATTTTTTGTTTTAATTTTTTAGAGTTTATTTATTGACAATATTGTTCTTTACTCATTTTATTCAAGTTATCAATTAAATACGATAATATAAAAATCACAGCACTACAACAATCGCTCCGTGATCGATGTAATCGCTACAAAAACTACAGACTGGCTGCATTAACATTTCAATACGATATTATTATGAATAACAGTATCGAAAATCAAAAATGCACTTAAAATGGGAATTGTAAGATGTCGATATAGCAATCGGTGTTGTTATTAGTTTATTATACAATATCAGCTGTATCATGTTAATAATATTCGGGTTTGCTTAGTCAGACGTCATTGAAATGCTGTACCTACCACTAATTACTATAGTCAGTTATATACGTTGTACATTAAACAATATTTTATAGTCTTACAGGAATCCAATAGTTATATTTGATAAAAATAATAATATTTAAAAATGTAATATATTTTTTTATTATTTTGCATTTTTCAGGCTGGGAGGGGGTTACATATCCTAACACACCACTGAAATTTACTGAATACTGGTAGAATGGGACAATAGTAAAACGTAAACATAATAATATTAAGTATCTGTTTTATACAACAAAACAAAAACAAATTATTGTTGGGATCAATAAAGTAATTATTGTAATATATCATCATAATATTATAACATTTATAACACACGTACGCATATTTATAATAAGTAATTAAAATAACATTATTAATACAAGTCTCGTGGTGATGGATCAAATAAGTAATAACACATAATATAGGTATGCGTGTAGTGTATACGTCATAGTCATTAATCATTATAGTATTGAAAAATACTCAATTTAATTTGTCCATTACGCTGATAAAATAACCAAATTAACAATATATAGTAGAAAGAATATTTTAAACACAAATAATTATTCATAGATAATATATAAATATAGGACTTCAAAACATAATTTATATAACTCTAAGACTTATTATAACGGAAATAATAAAATAATTTAAACAAATAAATAAAATAAATAAATGAAAAAATACCATTTATTGTAATTTAAGATAAGCTTATTTGTATCAAAAAATAACTAAAAATTACGTCTGTTATTTTATCTACGTCATGGGTATGAGACATCTAATAACATACGTTACATTTAAAATTTAAGTTTTTTCATTTGTTTATTCTATTTAAAATTACATTTTTATAAACATTTGTTATAGTTTATAGATATAATAGCAATTTAAAGTTGATTAACATGTGTTAACAAAAATATTTGCTTTTCAAAATATTTCATTGCTATCTATTATTTATAAATATTGTTACCTATTTTTTTTTTATTAATTATTTTTTTTTTTCTGTAATTCATAATATATTATACTCACCTAAAATCTTAACGTAAATATTAAATTTTGTTAAAGTGGACATGTGATTTTGTGTAATTATATGACTATTTCAATAGTTTTATTACCTATATTCATGAATATTTTATTAATTACCTATCAGGCTATCATATTGTTATCATCATAACAATATTTTTTCATCCATAAGTAAATATCACTTAATTTTTATTTTATAGTTTTTCAGAAGTTGTAAATATCTGAAATAACACTTATATCTATCAGTTGATTGCTAAAAACTCAAGGATAATGTATTCAAAATAGCCAATAGATTAACAAATTTTAAGCAAATTTCATAGTTAGTTCTTACGCTGCAAAGTGGTTAATTATGTCAAGATCATGAATGACAATTGAATTTATGAACAAAAGAAAAAGACTCTATATTTTTGTCAATTTTAATATGGTAAACATTAAATAAAAAATTTTAACAACGCGTTAAATTGATACCTATTATTGTGTACAATCATGTTAAACATTAAAATAGTAATACATTTAAACATCTAAAAACTTAAAAACGATTTATGTACCTATATTATTCAAACTCGAGTATATGACAATTATTGACAATGGTCAATGGCTGTATATATTATAATAAAATACTATATAGTTATGTAAATTAAAATAATTAAATCATATAACTTACAAATCGTAATTCGTATTCATCCAACAACATATTATGCCATTATCTGTTAAACACTTCCGTTATATTATATGTACCTAACTAGGACCCGGATGTTGATGAATTTTACATTTTTTTGTTTTGAAACTTTATAGACAATACTTTCTTAGCTGAAAATGTGTTTTAGTAGCAAATAAATCCAAAAAACTAATTTTTATTTTGAATTTTTTACTCTATAGGTTATTTTTTTTACATTTTTACTTATTTTTAACTAGTTATAATGACAGAATCTAGAAACAAGTATATTTTTCTCATAACTTCAGTGCTGAAAATTTGGATAATTTCAAATTTGCTCTAATCACTTAAGTGGATCTGAAGAGAGGTTTTTAAAAATATAAATATATTTACTGTCAAATAATCGTTGTTCAATATTAATAATATTGACATCATCAAAAAGCTTAAATTGTAAATAACAATAATAATAATAGTTTGTAATTTGTAAGTTTTTATACATGCGTATATTAATAATTGTAAATAATTATTTGTAATTTTTTATAATCATTTTGTAAAATTTTAGGTCACATTTGCATTTTTAGGTCATTTTTTAAACGTTTGAAGGTCTTAAACAGTTAAACTTCCGAGTCCTAGTAATGATCTTCGCAGAAAAGTTCAAAAATAAAATCAATTATTTTGAAATTTTAATACCTACAGTATACCAATTTTATAATAACTATTAAGTTATAATTACTGTTTAGTATTTACCGAATTTTACTACCTATTTTCCTTTTTAGAATATTCTAAAATCAATGCTATTTACTGTACTTAAGTACCTAAAACCCGTGGTTTTTAACTAGAATATTTTTTCCAATTATTTTATTTTATTTGTGACTAGGCTACTGTAGAAAATTATGGGCCAGTTGGGGGAGAGGAATCTTATAATATCTATAGATATGAAAAAATGATTATGAGCTAAGTATATATAGATAACTAACTTCAACTAGGTATTTATAAAATATAAGCAATATAAATGTAGGTACACAAAATGTCTTTTTGATTTTTATAAATTTCTGTAAATCAGTAAAACCGTATACTCTATTGATTATTCTTTTTGAAAATTTATGAAATTAGCTATTTAAAATGTCGAATGCTGGAAAACTTATATGGTAACGACTAACGATCCGATAAAATACAGCCGTGATAACATGGTGCAAGCGTGCAACCTGCAGTCTGCACACAATACCTGATACCATTATCCTCCAACCAGAATCGTGATTTTTTTACGATTATTGAATTATGACTGCAAACCTTAAGGCGGGTTTCCACTCCTTACGTGTACGTGTACGTGCATATAGAAAATTATTTTCTGTGATTGGTTAGTGTACATGGTAAGCTTTTGGTATAGCAGTAAGCTTATACCTTCCAACCAATCACAGAAAAGTATTTTTATGCACTTACACGTACACGTATGTAGTGGAAACCGGCCTTTACTGTTACAGTAGGTACTATATGGTACTGTAACTGCAGCAGCAGTGCAACTGCAGAACTGCATAGATAAATACACAAAACAAGGTGCGCAGGACACGGGTTGGGCCGATGGCCATTTTTACGAGCGCATCATACTGCTTAGTGCACAGTCAGTGTAAAAAGCCCACGAAGGGTGCAGTGTTCACATCGTTGGGTGGCGTACGTGACCGTGGTCACGGACGCATCGTACGCGCGCTCACGCACGCGCACCAACCACGCGACTCAAATCACATACACATATTGTACGGAAACTGGTTAAGTCAAAATCATAAACCGTGATACACGTGCGGGGTCGGCTTGCAAAAACGCTACAGTGGTAGAACTCCGTTAGGACGGATTTATGCTGAATTTGTATTATCTATATAGGTCATACTTATGTACATGTTATATGATATATGCATATAATGTTCTTATAATATGTGAAATAGGGAGGTTATCAGAGATAAGCAATACAAACATATTTGACTTGAGACTCTGCAGAGCGGAGGGATGTGTGTATTTGATTTACAATGATATGACTGTGTTTTTTCTTGTAATAAACTTTCTTTGTTTATTTTTAAACTCATAAAACAGTAAAGGTTCTTAAAAAAATAGTTAAATTTTTGAATTTGGTATGGTGGTTTTTAAATTTTCAATATAGAAAATTGGATTTAGCTGGTACGTAGGCACGGTCAATTGCAAAAAATTTCATTTTGTTTTTCTCATTTTTTTAAAACTTATAACTATAGACAATTGAACACTTTATTAAATACTAAATTTAATAGTTTTTATAAAAGTTATGTGATGTATTTCAATTTATTATCAAATTATTTTGTGTTTTTTTTTTAAATTATCTACCTGACTACTTATAGACATTTAAAATTTTCTACTGTTTTTGATTTTTTTTTTTTTTGTATACTAAAATTTATACAAAACTCGATAATCACTAAAATTTGGAAACTATTTTGTTGCTAAGATAAAATTAATTTAATCTATTAACCAAAACTTTAAGATGGCTATGATGTCTAAATTGAATATAAAGATTGTCTTATAAAATGTTTTTGGCAAAAATTTGTTCAACATATTGACTAGAGAATTAAATTATAAAATATCCTTAGAAATAATGTAGTCCAGCACTCGAGCATACTGTTTTTTAGAATCGTTTTTCGTATGTATTATATTATTTTATGCCATTTATACTTTTAAATTCGAATTTAATATATCCATTGCAGCTTACTTTAATAAACTATGATACCATTATAATATAAATATTTAGAGCGAGTTCTCCATTTTTTGTACTTATTAGTTTGATTTCAAAATGTATAACTTAGGTGAAAAAATTTTATAACACAAAAATTATTATTATTGTATAAAATTTACTATAACAATTTTTATTGTTTGGGATTGGTTAAAAATTATTAAATGTTACTCCAAAGCAAACGATGTGATTATACTAAATTAGTTATTTTTATTAAATATAATATTATATATTATTTAATAATTATAACTTATTGTTTTGGTTATTTTTCCATGTATCGAAAAAATATAGCCATAGGTACATACTAGTCATTACATAGTACATAGAGACCTATATCGGCTATATCAATAAATAATAATAAATAAATGATAAAATTAGGTATATTTAAGAAATTAGTCAAAACTGAAAGAAGAATAGTGCTTTAATAATTATTGTAATTGTATTAACTATTAAGTTCGGTTTTTTTTAACTGTAACAATAATAAGAAGTTATAAAATGTTTTTGCGCATTATGAAAATATCCTACTTTTTTTTTTTTTTTTTCATACAGTTAGATATTCAATAAAAATTTGTCTTGTAATCGTTTTATTGTCAGCGGTCTTTATTAATGAGCTCTAAATCGGTATACGTACAAGTAATAACGACACTTTCTAATATTTTCTACGTCTTAATTGTTTTATAATGTATAATATACTCGAATATCTTTAATATTGTACGAAAATGCTTTCTTGGTCTCGGAGTAACCAAGACGTACAATAATACGGGCCGAAAAACATCGGTCTATGCTCCGCGGGCCAGTTTTCCATCGAAATATTACGCGTTGCCGAACGTGTCACGCCCGCCCATCGTACCTGTACAATAATAATATTATTCCGTCGTCGCCGAGTTTGTTGACCGTCGGCCGGCGGGTGAGTGGGAGGGAATCATAACAATAACACAACGGGCGCGCGCACACCGGCAGCCACGCGACGACGATGGTTCTTTGTGACGGCTGCGCGTGCGTGCATGCGCCGTGTTGCTGTGTTGGCGGCGTCGTCCCGAGTTGTTATCCGACTCGCCGACTGCCGACCGTTCATTCCGCGTCTGTCCGCCGTTCCCGTCGTACGGTCGTTTGTTTTGCTCTTGTCGATATCGCTCGTCCGTTTCAAGTGTTCGGTGTTTGTCTCGTGTGTTGGCCACGTAAAACCGACACGAACGATCGATCGCCATCCGCCGCTTGCTTTCTCTTTCATTCTGCCCAACGTTTTTCCCGATAATTCGTCGCCGTTGCAGCTGCACAAAGCGATCGGCTGAAAAATCGTCGACCGCGCGCGAACCGTCCGTCGCGTACTTGCGCCGTTTCCCGTTCGGCGTACGCTCAACCGACAATAAGTTTTCTTTTTCACCATCGTCATCATGTCCACAACTCCAAAGTCTCTGCCCGAGGAATCGCTTGGCGGTAAGTACACCTACCTAATTATTATTCCTCTTTGTTTGTCCATTTGCTCATGATAATATTATTGTCTACCGTGGGGGGACAGATTGTACAGCAATAATTTAACATAAACTTAATATAAAACTAAAAAAAAAAAAAAAAAATATATCGTAACTCGAAATCTGATAGATAATGCATTAGCCATGTAACCCAAAATTCCATTAATCCATCCATTAATGGGTCTTTGTTAAACTAAATTACAGTCGTGCTGGGCCAGGTATGCAATGGGTAGGAAATAAAGTTTGCTAGTAGGTACTGATCGATATCTGTACAGTTGACAAAATATCCTTTTAATAGCTTTATAATACCTATGTAAAATCAAATAGCCTATAATATAATCATGTCTTTTACTTTGAGAGGGAATATTCTACTTTGTTTCTCGATATTGGCAATGGGTAGTTCACATATGTTCGATAGCTACCATTCTAATAGACCTTTGAATTTTCTCAATCTTGTTGAAAAGGCAGTTTTTCAAGAGTTCTGAACTTTCAAACTCAATATACTGTGAAATAAAGAATGTAATTTGAAGGTACTTCATTTTAACGGTGCAACTGTGCAAGTGAATGACATTTGTCAGAGTTTGGTTTAATGTTGATGGTAGAGTCTGTGCTAGAAAGGTATTGGTACCTATGTGATATTTTATCACCTTTTTACTTTTTTATTTTTTATGGTCAAATACATTAGTCTTCGGAGTTAGATTTGACTGAGAGAAAACGCATCGCTTAGATTACAGCTGTTTCAAGCTAATGTCTAATAATTTTATTTAAATAATGGAATAAATTAAAATAAAATATGCAGAAGTAACTCATTATATTTATTACAGTCTTATGATATAGGTATCTATTAATTGATGTGAAAATGTACTTATTTATATATTTCAGAAATTAAATATTTAATACTTTAGTAATATTAGGTACCTACCTACTACCTATACGTAGACATACGTTAATACTATATCTATTCTTAGGTTAGATATATGACTAATTCAATTTTCTTTTTCTTTAACATATGTTTATGATTATTTAGTAACTGTTGGAGTACTTGAAGTAGTTCTAAGTAATAAAATAAATAGTAAAAATAAAAGAAACATAATAAATTAAATTGCTCAAATTGAATTAAATAGTTATAGGGTAACGATTTATAATTACCTATTCAGTTTTTTTTTTTTTTTATAGTTTTCAACCCATGAATTTAATTACATTTCAAGTTTAATTTTTAATTATTTATCTCTTGTCTCTATTTTTTTGTACTGATATTATAATATCAGTTAATCAGTTTATTCTTCCCAGAACTTTATTATATCATATAGCCATCGGGAACAACATTCTCTTAGTTTATATTTACTTAATAATGTATTAGAAAATATAGTAAGCCCGTATCACACCACCGCTTAATAAATATTACTATTTACTATTATATCTTAAGGAATTTGCCATTTTGCACTTGTGTTAGATAAGAAATTGGTAGGTAGGTACCTACAATAATTATGAAGTGCTATTTAGTCAAAATGTATTTATCATTAACCTTTTTCTGCAAGTGTGATTAATAATTAAATAATAAATTTATATTTAATTCTTATTGTACCTAAGAAAGATTTATTATTGATAATTTTTTTTAGTTTTTCAATATAAATTTAAAATTCAAATGTTTTAGATTTAATTATGGTTAAAAAATTAAAAAAATATTTCATAGAAAAAATAGGTATTCAATTTATTAGCTTTTATTTAAATATATATATATTAAAAGAAGTGAGATTGTAGGTAAATTAGAATACATCAACTACAGTTATGTAACATTAATATTTATTATATAATCTTAGAAACAAACTGATTAATGAAAAAATTATGTTTATCAAAAAGGTATAATAAATAAATAATAATAATAATTGGGAATTACTCAATAATAATATTATAATGTACATTATTGTTTAGTTGGTGCATTTTTAAAAATATAATGGGTGAAATATTCATTCATTGAATATCTACATAGATTTTATCTTGTTTTTATATATTTGTAAGTTTATTCAATTGACAATAATATGAAAGATATCACATATGTTTTTGTAGAAATAGATAGGTAGGTAACAGATAATTGGTATAATTGTTTATTGTACTTTTTCTTTTATAAAGAGAATAAATAGGATATGATGATATGATTAAAAAACATCTTTGAATTTGTTATTGTTCTCATTAATTGTAGAAGAACTTGATGGGAATTTTAATTTAATTTTCCCTCTGCATACATAATAAACAATTGCTACAAATAAAAAATTTAAATTAAAAAAAGTCTCTGGCTTTTTTCAATTTAAAATAGCTATTAAGTTTATTATACTAATACTAAGAACGTAGATCATATTTTAAACTAAACATAATTGTTTTGGATTGAAATTTGTGAACGAATACTTAAGAAATCTCCTTTAAAAGTACGTATTACATTTTAAAGTAACTTAAATCCTAGCTTTATTAAATCAATAATTTTAAGTATATATATATATTTATGTTTGGTGATTATAATTTTTCCGTGTAATACTTTTATAATCTCCTAGTTAGGAAAATTAAAATATTCTAAAAGAAATTCATAATAATATGTAAGTTCTCGTGTCCTAATATTATAATGACATATAAATAAAAATACTAATAGTTGTTATCGAACCTCTCTTTCCCACCGTTTATCAGAAATTCTATAGTTATGTCAAATATCAATGATAAATAGCATTATTTATTAATAATTAAACAGAATGTTAGGTACAATATAAATATAAAACTTCTATTGTACTTAATATATATAATACATATTTATATAATATAGTACATTGTATAATAATTATAAAATATTATGCCGTTTGATATATATCAATACTTATTACTTGGTGGTTTTTAAAATGCAAATAAAACGGCGTGTATAGTACTATGTACCTACTACATACATAGTATAATATTATACCTAGTATTCTGCCATTCGTGTTCGCCAACCACTAACATCTTACGACAATCTTACGAGTATCGAAAGACAACTTAACGACGTACCTACCCACTACTCAAACTTGATGAACGATCGCCGATGATGTCTAAACATTCTTAAACGATTACCCCCGTCCCTATTTCAACCTACATATTGATGAGGGACTACGGTATTGAATGCGAATCATTCAAGTGTCACGCGATTATGTTAAACATTGTACTGTATTGAAAATTGTCATAGAGTTCCCCGGAACTGTTTCAAATCAAAATATTATATTTGATCGTCTAAAAGTTCGTCCCTACATCGAAATTTATATGATTTACACGCACAAACACGTTGTTTTGTAACAACAGTTTTTTTCTCGGTCACCAGAGCGTACAAAAAGTATACTTTTTCAATTTTATTATTATTATTATTATTATTACATCTCTACACACGTGCGCATGTTGACGTTGCCATATATATAAATTATTTTATATACTTGCGGCGTATGCTTGCACGCGTTCGACGCCAAGGTCAATTTTTAGATGCGTCAAGACATAACCCAACGTTGCCGCATCGCCTACGAGCTGCGCACGTTCCAAAAAGAACAAAAGTTCGATCGGTCAGGTGGTTAATAACTCAGCTTTTAATAATAAACACGAAAGTAAATAATTGTACACGTGCTCGTATATATACGCGTGTACAGGATTGTCTAAAATTGTTCATTACAAGATCGGCTAAGACTCGAGATAACATAATATTATTATCAATTTTTAGTCAAATTCTAACGATCCTGTTTATTATCTCATCACATCAATGAATATAATTATTATGATGTGTGTTTAATATAATATATTATATTATTTAACATTTAAACCTCATATTTCGTTAACGATATTGTTAACGTTGCGGTCAGCTGTCAACTTAGGTCTAAAAGCTCCCATACAATATCGTAATAGTAGGAGGTATTCTGTGTTGTAAATGTCAAGTCCGTCAAAACGTAAATAGGTTGTTGTGGTTTTATAATTATATTGTTATAGACTTATAAATTATAAAAAACATGTTTTTGTACTACTCGAATTATGTGACGCACATTGAATACTTACTAACTAATAAGTAATAACTATATAATATGTAACGAGTTGATGAAACTAAATAAACAATGATTTAAAGTCTTAGTACGTGCTATAGACGAAAAATAAAAATTAAAAAATTATGAATGCTTTATTATTGTACAAATACGGATAAGTTATAATGTAGAATAGCAGGTGCGCGTACACATCTCGATTACCTATTACGTTTCACTTATCGCTGCCAACCTCGCCTATAGACACCTTTTAAATTAAAACTAACCGCGTCTGATATAATATGCTCGATAATATGTTAATACGTCAACCCGTACGACCTTTTGTTCAATTCACGAGTAAAATCATTATTTATATTTATCAGGATTTCTTTCGACTCTGTTTCATTATATTGTAGTGTGTTTTAATATTATTAGGCACTCTGTTTGATTGCTCGTAGGTACTTTTTTTGTTGCGAATAGCACCAACTACGTCTGATATTATAGTGTATCGTTTAGTGTTATATTAAATTTTGCATTGCTTTAAACCCTTCTTTGTTTCAGTCGTAATTAATATATTATTATACACAACGACACACGTATCACCTAGTTTCGAGCTTCAAATGTATAACTAGATACTAGAATAATATTTGTGGAGTGTGCGTAATCAGTGAATTAAACGTAATATGCATCACAATTTCTTGTATAGTCGTTTTGGTAACCGATAAGCGAGTTTGTAGATCAATGAATCTTTATATCGGTACTCTAGCTTGAGTTTAAAATTAGCGAGATTCAAGACATATCTGTTTCTAAAATGTACAATATTATTTTGATTATTTCTGTTTATTTTTGTAAGTGCATACTATCAATGTATGCAACTGTAGTTGTTTCATGCTTTTATAATTAATTGTGTATTTTAAAGTGAAAATAAGGATTTACCAAATTTTATACCTATATGATATTTTAATAATGTTAAGTATATACCTAACATTTATTTTATATAAATTCTTTCAAAACAATTTTTTCTTCATAAATTCTATCTATACCCAGTACCTATTTATTTTTAATTTCCATAATGTAAGTTTGGATACAATTTTAATATTTTATGCCATTGTTTTTTAGATAGATTGTAATTTATTTATTAATTAATTAATTTTATTAAGTTAATTTTGCATAATTCTGTTTAAAATTTAAATAGCCCAGTTGACAAGTATATTATATAGAATTACGCACCCACGAATTAAGATAATATTATTATCTTAATATTTCACGATATTACCTTATCGTAGAAACTAGAAATGGCGTACGAACGCAACAGTGCCACATAATAATTTCGAAATTTATTACATTATTATTTTAAATTAAACTAAATAACGGTATGTTTATGGCGATGGGCATAACGCCTGGCGATAATACATATTATTGATAGGTATATAAATAATATAATATTACGTACCTATACATTTATAATAAATAGACATGTAACTTTCTGACGTTAGCGACGGTGAGAAAGTAATACAAAGTAAATACAAAGTTACGTTTGTTTACTACTGTAATAACATTATTAAACAAATCGGTGTCAAAAACAAATACGTATATCGGTTATTACTTGTTTTCATACCAAGCTCCTGTAGATGTAGGTACTTTATTTATTTAAAATGCGTACATTGATAATATAATATTACACAATATAGGTACTTTTATTCACAATCAATAAAAATACGTACGCGCTATATTATGCATAAATCTATTTTTAATTTTTTTTTTTTAATTTTGGAAGAATTCACTAATACATTATTATTTATTTTATAATGACGTACGGGTATTGTTTAAAATAACTACAAGTAAACAAATACATCATATTATTATGTTATGTGTATTATAGTGACTGTATACGTTAAAATAATATTAAATTTATGATCTAATAAAAAATAATATTTTAAAATCATCATAATAATATGTGTAGTGTGTGTCATGACGTATAATTAATAATTATAATAGTAAATAATAATGATTATTTAATTATATCACAGTTGGTAAGTTGTTATGATTTTGTATAAATTGTAGGTATCATAAAAAAACTAATACATGACGTTATGACGTGTGATTAGATGTTTAATTTAATAACTACGAAAGACGCGCATTGTTTTTAATAGTTTTTTATTTTTAAATTTTTTATAATACCAATTCATGTACACTGTAATATATTAAACATGTTATGTAAGTTAATGGTTTTAAATTAAAACTTTTATTTGTATAATAGTCTTAACTTGGATGTCAATATACCTAATGTTAAAGAAAACATGCGAAAGTTAATAATGCTAATTATAAATGAAAAAAATTTCTTTAACAATGAATTATAATGCGGATTTACTATTTATTTAATAGGTAATATTATAAATTAAGTTAAGAACATTTTCTTTGTTTAGTGGGATTTTTAAGAAAATAAATTATCATGGTGAACTTGTATTTATCAGGTTATCAACACTTAGATTAATTCCTCTACACAGATACACATTTTAATTTCATATAAGTATAATAGAAAGCTACAAAATGATGACACTTCTAAAACTAATACTGTAATATTATTATTTATTACTTTACTACTCTATAATTTAATATTATATTATTATATATCTTAACAAAATTCATTACACTCATATTTTAATAATTAAATAAGTTTAAAAAATTTAATGTGAGGAAAATAATTACAAAGGTAAAAGTATATGTTTAAAATTAAATTATATTTGTAAGTATGAAAGTCTTAAAATGATCATATTGCAGGTATTTTTTAATATTTTATTTGTTTCCAGAACTTAATTATTTTAAAACTGCCTTGACTTAACAATAAATATTAATTTGACAAAAACTCGAATAATAAATAATAAATAATTAATTGCTATTAGTTATATAACAACAATCTTAAAACAATGTTGAATGGACATTATGGTGTCTTATATGCTCTATAGACTATAATAACTATTGGTATCATTTTAAGTTATATACAGGTTAAAACGAGGGTTTTTTAGGGTAACTATTTTATTAATATTGATGATAAT
>VUJU01001477.1:0-55811 GCA_009835225.1 Aphis craccivora | reverse complement strand
GATTTTTATGTCTCGAAATACTCAGAAAATTATTCTGCTTTGGAATATGAAACTAAAAATCTATGTTGTCATTCAAAAAAGTAAAAAACTTAAAAAATTATAAGGATAAAAAATATTTAAAAATATAATTTTTTATAAAAACGTTGCTTTTTAACAATTTGAAACTATGTAAAAAAAATATTTTCAAAAACATGAATACTTTTTGAGATATTGAGTGTTTTACGCTTAATCAATCACCCTGTATAGTTATATGGTGAGAAGTGTGTTTATAAACGATTGAATAATTCGCCGAGCACAAATTGTAATAAGAATTAGGTACATGCCACGATACGTCGATTAGTAATATATGGTAGTTTGGAGCACATTTAATGTGTGCACTGAACTTGTTTTTTATTGTGCCGCGATGACGCGTCGTTCGTTTTTATTTAGATAAGTACTTAGTAGGTACATTATTTTGGTATTTACCTATGCAACAATTTACAAAATTAATATTTTTACTATCATCTTTCATAGATAGCATATCTCATACATTTTTTGTACACCACTTTATGTGAACCTCACGAGCCACCACTGTTCATAGTTATAGAGTTCATAAAATTTGTGTATATTTCATAACTCACAATTATTTATTTATAAATTGTAATCTTATATTAATTTTAACTCGTAGACCATTTGTGTTAACTAGCATGATACAATAAATTACACTTCATGTTTAATTACACCGCACTGTTAAGGTTTGCTCTGTTAGCTCTTGGTATATTCTGCCGCGGAGATTGGCAATACACGTTTCCACCAAAAATGTTCTTTTTTATTTCCTCTAATTACCACTAATTTTGTTTTCGCCAATTGAAAATTCTACTCTTTCCCGTTCCCATTAAAAGTATACCTTACACTTTTTCTCCCAATACCCATATCAATAAAATTAGATATTGGTGAGTTCATTTGTCAATTGTTAAATTCTCGTTTAATGGAAAGGTACGCACTTATGGTGGAAACTAGTGGTGGTACTGAACAATTTGTAGTTCGCACAGACATCTCAAGTATGAAAAGATCAAAGTTAATAGTTTACCAAAGCAGTCCTTTACCGAACTAAGGTTATTTTACTAATTCAATTTATATAGGTATTAGCCACTTTTTATTACTAAAAACCATTATAGAGATTCTAATCTTATGTAAACAATTCAAAATTTCCGTGTTCGTTAGAAGCGTATGGTATTACACAATCATGTGTACTCACGGGATAGTATGATTGGGAAGCCCTGTGGCTCGAGTTTCGATTTCCGGACATTGTTACTGGCGTAAGTTGATTGCGTTTAAATTACACAAAGACACTATCTCACTATTATCTTGTTGCATAGAACGTGGTCGCTTAATGCGTAAGTACGACGTTTTTAGAAGTTTTAGTCTATCCGGGCCCGGTATATTGTGTTTGATATTGGTTACGATTATTCTACATGTGGTATTGGTGAACGTTGTAATCACACGTTGGTTGAGTTGGAATTTAAACAACTTTACTATAATATTTGGTATCAATTTAATTTATAATTTTTGTCAGTAATACGAATTGATCAACTGAGGAGTATACTTCACATTGTAACTTGAATATAGTAATAGTGGAATAGTATCATAAACCTGAACATAGAAAACTGTGTTCGAGTCACATCACTCAGATATGCATTATGCGTAGTCGACTGACTGATGTACACGATATGCTTGTACACGAAAATAAACATGACGTGATTGTGACGTGTATTATATTATAAATATATAATTGACGATTTAATCTTTTTATTTGTTTTTAATAGAGTGGATACTTATTAGAAAATAAATCCTAAAAAACGTTAGCATGAAAGTAAAATGTCATTAGAGTATTTTTAGTATGTTATATTTTAAAATATAAAAATCACAAAATAAGTATTTACATTTTTAACAAGTATGGTCATCAAGCCAGCGAGTAGCGAATTACACTTAGAGATGAAAGTGCAGAGCACGTTTCGTTAAGTTGAATACAAATTGTTTTATTATAGTTGAAATAAAATTATCATATTATGTGACCTCTTAGCGATGATAATATAATATCACGTAGGCGTTACACTGCATATTTTATTATATCATTATACATCAAATTCATTGAAGGTCTCTCGTTTGATGTACGTTGATGAAGTCCTATACGTAAATATTATCTATTGATTTAGTAGCTGTTAATAACGACGACGCACTTCAAACAATAATTATTTTTGATCATTAATTCATTATAATGAAAAGTTAAAGTGAACCACATGATGTTACTGTTTTTTACTTCTCCTAAATAATTTCTTCTATTCTATGCCATTCACGATTCCTTTGTGGATGGCATTTCATGTTTTTGTCTTTGTTTTTAGAAACCAATGAAAGAAGCACATTTAAGAAATCGATAAATGAAAACAAGAGTTGATAATAATAATAATAATTATACTATTTTCCATTATAAATATTTTCATAAAGATTGATGATGAGAATTTGATAAAAACTTTAACAACAATAAAAACACTTGAAAACAACAATGTTTAAACATCAAAGTACATTACTTGAGTTCGATAACCTAACCTTTTTTGTATATAAATGTATTAAACCGACACGCGGTTACATTATATTATATTCTTATATAGAAAAACCAAAGTTCACCGACTATACCTATTTTTTATTAAATTGTTTTTTTATTTTATTGTGTTGTACATACAATCAAAATTTTTAATCCTATTTTATTTCTACATAAATGTCTTGTAACACGATAAAATATATTCTATATCGGCTTAAACTTTAAATGAAAAATAAAAACAACTACAGTGTATAAAATAATATTATACAATCAAAAAATATATTTTTAACTTCAATTAAAAACAAAGTTGCAATAAAATAAACATTAACAGTTGTAGTTTTCAATGGAAAAATAATATTTGAAAAACATTATAGAAGTATGGCATTATTTTTATGCAAGATGTCCTGAGTTATCAAATTAAATAAAAAATAAAACACACTTTTCGTTAAATTTAAATAGTCTGTTCATAATAAATATAATAGCTCAACCAATATATTGTAACGCCTTTATGAATGTTTCGTGATCTAAAATGTGAAATCTATAGCAATATTTTATTCATACATATTATATTTGATTATGTGTGGCTTTGAAAATATTACTGTTGACACTATAAATTAGGTATATTTAATTTTTTTAGAATTCTTCAAGGGAAGTACGCTAAGCACGTACGTTTATACCTAGAATGTTTTAATTAAAAATTATACTACACATAATCCCAACCGGCTTATTTAATAATTTTTCTACTGTAATAGTTATAGTTATAGTTATCACCATAATTATGTTTATTGATTGTTTAATAAACATAAAATCACTTTGGAATAGATAAATTAGATATGCAAATAAGATTAATATCTTTAAATATTGAAGTCTGTAAACAATATATATGATATTATTTGATATAAAATATTAGAGTTATTAAAAACAAAAATTATATTTTAATTTTATTAATCAAGAATATCATCTAATATGCTTCATGTATTTTTAATGAATTTATACGCACCGATGATAAGTGCTATTTAATAAATACATCTAATATGTATGTGAGCATTAAAATTTTCATTTGGAAAGTTTCAAAATGCCCAGTGACCTTTTGTACCACTTAAACATTGACAACAACAAAAAAAGTCACCATTTTAATATATTAATATTGTACCTACATTGGGTTTACTACAAGGGGAAGGGGTTGAAAATAATCGTATAAAAGAGTTTCAACTTCCGGAGTACAAGTATGACGTTCAGGGCCATTATTGTGTTGTTTTTGTGTTCGTTTAAATGTATATATAAATACAAAATGTATTACACATACCGCATTGGTCGGACTACCGAATAGAAGCGAAAAATAATGTTTAATCTGAACGTTGTAGGAGGGTAAAACTCGGATGTATTTTGAAAGAATAAAAAAAAAGTGAATCGAAATCGTAGATGTATATGTATACATTTATATCCAACTATATATTATAATATATATACATACAGCTACTAGCTAGTGATGTTATTCCAGTGGTCTCCTGTGGCATTTTTTTATACGCGTCTTCACCCTCACAACTGAAAGAAAACAGACCTATTAACATTTTAAAAATCTATGAATGTTCATAAAAAAGAGAAAAAAAATTACATTGTTCTTTTGTATGCATTTATACATATTATTATATATAAAACAAAAAAAATAAAGAAAAAAAGAACACGCACAGAAAGTAGGTCAACTAAAATTAATGTTGCTCAAAATAAAGCGCTACTGAGATTTTCCCAGTAGATTAAGTATAGGACCACCGCCAAACTCACATAAAACACGACTATGGTATTATATGCACACCGTTTCGAATTTGCTACCACCCGAAAAGTCACCTACATGACCTTGAGTAGCAGGTATGTTAATTTTTTTTTCGATCGTGATACTGTACTTGTAGTAATTGACTAAGAGTTTTGTCAATAACATTAAATTACTATTCGTTCCAAAGCTCCATTTTAAAATGACAGTTTAGAATTTATGTAAATTACACTGTACCCTGGTTTAGCGGCTTTCCGCGTACAACTATAATAGTCGATAACTTTTCAACAAAGTATACTAGTGGTGGTTTTCCACGGCCAACAATTATGCTCACAATAATGCTATTCAAGTTTTCAGAAAATAACCATATCATAATATATATGGATTTTTATTCGAATATGTCTACGAAGAAAACTTTAGAAACATCATAATATTATACTAAAGCTGTATGTTTTACAGGCCGAATTAATGAAGTACTAATTTTATTGATTTTTTTCCGTAACTTAACTTGTAAAAATAATAGAGGTCAACTTCAACGTCTCATCAAAATTAAGAAAATTTGCTTTAATTCATATAAATTGTAGTAAATGGCAATTTAGTATTTTTAAGCAGGCTAATATATTGATTGATTCACCAACAAATAAATCAATATTAAAAAAAAAAAAAAAAAAAAAAATCATCTACTTAATTTTTATATGGCATAAAATATCGAAATATAATTTAAAATATCACGATCCTCAATATTCATAAAAATGCCAACTATTATAATAATTTAAATTAATTAATTATTAAAAAAAAGGAAGAGTTGGGTTTGGTGGGAAAATTACTTTATATACATTAATTATTTTTGTGTAGCATATTAATAAACATATTTGTACTGCACAATGTGGTTCTTTTATCATAAAAAACTCATTATGAAAAAAAAAAACTATTAACGTTTTTGAAAATATTTTTTTCTTTTACATAATTTTAAGTAATAATAAAAAATATAGTTAAAAAATGTAATTTTTTACGTTTTTTTTGTAAATGTTCAGGTAAAAATCAAAATTTTTTCCAGTGGTTTATAAGCTATATGTATTTAAAGTATTAATGAGTGGATTAGTCGACCAACATTTATGGGGAACTCCTGTGCCGCTGTACATCGCTAATCTAAACTTTAAATACCTATAAATAGGGAGCGTATAAGGCTCTCTACCTTTAACTCATAAATTACTTGTTGGAGATTACTTCGAATAATATTTAACTTTGAAATATGAAGTTCAAAATATGTTGAAGCATAAAAAAGTAAAATACTTAAATTATAACAATAAAAAAACATAAGTTTATTGGTTTTTTTTTTTATTGATTTCTTACTTATTAAGAAATATTTTTATTAGTTTTTTGTTTTTTTTTTCAAAATAATGAATAGTTTATGATAAAACAATCAATCTGTATAATACAATTAGGTATCATTAAGTATAAATAATTGAAAATATACAGAAATTATTCTACCATTAGTAATTTAACATATTATAAACATTAAATTGGATTTTTCAACTATATAATAATATATACTTTGTGTTTTCTCATTCCGTTAATATAAACGTTGAAATACAAAACGTATATAATAATGTTATCTTTGTTAACGTTAAAATATTCTAAGTGATGTTCATATTATGATAGGTAGGTACGCTGCTGAACACACACATGCATCACTGATGGAATAGGTACATTTTGTTTATATTGTACGTATATCCTGACATCCAGAACTAGTTATGATTAGGACAAAGAGTATTGTATTGTTAAGTGAAATGTATATTATACATAATGATATCATACAATATAGTAAGCACATATTGCATTGTAGAATTATATTACTACAAGGCAACAGATTTCATTGTAATTATATATTTTTAATTAGATTAAAAATGTGTATGATTTAAAATATTTAGACCGTTTGTATTAAAATAAGCCTATTTTTTTCTTTATAGGTTTTAGGTAATTTTTGATAAAATTCTAAAAAAATATTTTATAATATCTAAATAGCTAATAAAATTCGAAGGAAAACGTTAATTTGAAAAATAATTTAACTTACATTACAACAGATTTTTTTTCGTATGATAAAGCATCAAATGGAAACATAAAGTATGCTCTTTTCAGATGGTCAGTTAACACATTTCAGTAAAATGCATAGCTTACAGAAGATCGTTTCCGAAAAAAAAAATTCATAGAACAAAATATTATCAACTGAATATGTATATAAAGCTATTTAAGCTACAATGTTTTAAGCATACATGTTTATATGTAGAGTACACGTAATACATTAAATTTATTAAATATAGCAAAAGACTTAAGTGTAGAAAAAAAAACCGAAATGAAATCTAGGTTAATAAAATATAGATTATTTAGACGAAACGAATAAAAGTAAATAAAATTTAGACCACTAAAAGTACTGGGCTTTATAAAGCGCAATAATAAACTTTTTATGTTCATCTCCAATGCTTTTACTCTTCTTTGTTCTGCTCTATTTTATAATACGACATAGAGACGTATGGAAACCATATTTTTCAAAGGATCAGCTTCGTATGAGCGAGTTTAAAACCGGTTCCTTTCTTACGCTGCCCTTATTTTCACAATATTGCAGATCCTTCACATGTACTCTTCTATTAGCTCTTATACTATGTTCCTACTCTTTTCGCTCGTCATTTAAATGTGGAAATTTATTTTATTTTCACTTTATTAAACGGTTTGATCAATTGCCCGGGTCTTCTGTAATAATCTATGTATTTTCGCGTATTGACGAAAAACATTTAACCATTTATACATTTATACAGCAAGAGTCCACTCCTCATTTTAAGTCACTCCCACCGTACAAACTACAACCACAATCAACCTTTTCTGTTTAAATTTATTATACTATTAAAAATGTTGTCTTATTACCTCGGTTTTATTTGCTACATTCTCACTAACTTATAGTCTTAGAACTGTGTTTTCTTCTTCATTTTTAAATTACTATTGCTACTACCTGTCTCTCAGAGTGTCATATACATTATACACGTCTTATAGTAATTTAATAATTATGGAAAAAACAAAAACCAAAATAATAATTACGGTTTGGAGTTAACTAATTAAATAAATACGAATGTAGTAATCATAATTATATTTATTAATTTTCTTTGATATGCAAATATCTACGTTGTTATTAAACCTAGTAATATATATTCAGATAATTATCAACTTGCTATATCTCGTACTTGTGAAGTACAGTACATGTTAGCATAACTTATTATCTCTCTCATATTATATTATATTATATGTTTGTATTTCCCTACTTTCCACCTTTAGCGATCACATATTTGCAAATATTGTCTTAACAGCTAGCATAATATTGTATTTTCATGTGAATATTTAATTAATTTAAAATATTTTATTAAAACTAAAAACTAATACATTATTTACTTGGTTTGATTTTGCCAGAGTAGTGTTAAATTTTTAATATCCTAGATTCTGAATGGAGCGATGAATACATTTATTTTACAATAATGTGCGTATAATGTACACAATACAATTTTTGCTATAAGATTATATAAAATTTTCGGTTTTTATAGCTAAGATATGAAAATTCAATACAATGTTTTTTATAAGCAGTTCATATTGAGAATAAAAAATCTAAAAAATATACAAATAAAATTATGTATTGTGTATTAAATTTATGTGTATAAAAATTTGGTAAAAATGCAAGTTTTGAAGTTATCCATTTTTTAATTAAATTAATAAAAATCTTTTCTCTTTCCTTCCCAAATTTAATTTGTTTCCAGAAAATAATCTTAAAGTTGAAAATATTAAGATTATTACTGTTCCAAAATAGTAAAATGTGATAAAAGCAAAAAAAATATACATTATTTAAAAATTAATTATACGTACATTCATTACTCTACATAGAATCTAAAAATTGATAGTCAAGAAATTATAATGGTATATCTCCTTACAAAGTTAGTTATTAATGTTCAAAAATCACATATTTCTACTTTATTCTTTTTAGCACAAATATCGTTATAAACGCACTAGTTAGAATCCGGTGTTTTGCGTTTATCCGTCTACGTTTTTATACACGGTAAACGATCGTCTAATGATTATTATGATGTATTGAATACGTTATATGATTTCATGAGGTGATAAGACCAAAAAAAAAAAAAAAAAAATCCAAAAGCAAGAAAATGTAATTTGTTACATTGATAAAAATTATCAATTGTACGCATTAATTTCATGTAACAAATAGCAATAATAATACGTAATGATGATATAAATTTTCTCAGTGCAAACACTAGACTCGTAAGACATCTCTCTCTGTCATGTCGTACCTAACAATCTCACTTATTCTCTTTTTCATCTTTATTATACAGTTTTTCAGTGTACTTGTAAATAGTGTGATAAATATATCTCAATAGACCACACATCTCAAACCGATAAATCTACGTCGAAATTTTATAATCTATCAACTAACCACTTTCCATTTATTATTATTATTAGGGAAGTTTAAAACCATTACGCTATCAATATAACTTCTGTTTCGGTGATTTTTCTTGTGAATCCACGCCCATCGTCTTCTTATCGTTAGAGGCTGCAATATGAACGACTTTTACGGCGTATTACTATAGACTGCCGTGAAACTCGTTTATTGAGAACGAGGTCTCATATATTTTACGAACTTAATCTCTAAAACATATTATTTAGTAGCTTACAGAAAATCTATCACATTCTCCCAGCAGCATGGTAGTGATTCTATGATTATCGGTAGTATTTTATCTGACGTTGAACACGTACAGTTTGAGTTCAGGACTGTAATATACAATGGGGGAGTAGTAAGCAATGCTATAAGCCACTAGCACAAATCTAGGATTGTGAAAAAATTAAAAAAGTTACATTAAAACTAATTGATTTTATGAATATAATAAATATTATATACCTATATATATATATGTATATATAATGTACATATTGTACATGGTATTTTATATAATTTTTTTTTTTTTTAATTCACTTACTGTAAAAATAAATTATATTTAAATCTAATTTCTTTTTAGCCCCGCGTTGAATATCCTTTTTATGTGTCTAATGGTGGTAAGATTTGTCAGCAGTATACCCGAATAGAGTATATCGCTATACAAGAGAAATCGCAGGCAGCTTTTACTAATTTACCATGCCCTCGGTTAAGGCTCTGAGCATAACATTCTAAAACTTGCGGGCTATCCATGTGGAGGTCTTATCCAATAAAAACAGTTCACAATAATAACAACCCAAACGTGACTGCTGGGAATAGAAAAGTGATGAATGGCTACCCAACGGTAAATTTGGCTTTTCTGAATATTATTAATTCTATTTTCACGTAAAAAAAAAAAAAAATTCTATTGGGATACGGACATGATTCTTTTGTCGTAAAAGATAACTTAATAGTACATATTTTTTATGTTGAATAACAGCATTAAATTTTGTGAAAATATGTTTTTTTTTAAATTATTAGATAATTTTATATAGGTAATTAATAATAGTCATTTCACAATAACATTAATATATATATAAATCGACGATTGTAAAAATTCCATGAGTCAATTATTTAAAAGTATTGAATAATTGATAAAAACTGTATAGTATAAATAATTTTGAAAAAAAAAAATAATTTAAGAATTAATATTTATTACTATTATATACATGTAATTATCTTTAAATAATAGGCACATACATTTTTTATTACATATGGCTAAGCAAAATAATTTTATTAAAATGTTGATGTATGATGAAAATCAATTTCTGATGAATATCCAGTTAATTTTATGAGCGGATGAGTGGTTGACAATGTGGTTATTCCGTATTCGTAAAATAGTGTCATATATATTTTCTTTAAACACTTATATCTAATTAAGTACTAGTTAATTATTAAGAAAAAAATTATAATTACTATTATAATAAATGAATCACCAAACACGTAATACATATTTATTTTTTACTTCCGAAAATTTTCTAAGGTGCAAAGACTTAAGACAGTCAAGCTAAAAATTACACAGATATTGTATAATTTATTAAAATGTCTTATTTGATCAAATATAAACCTCGAAAGTTGTTGTGGAAAAATGGATTCTCGGCAAAATTACTTCAAAGAATGTAGTCATTTCATATACGTCAAACGTCATTCTGAAATTTCAACGCTGCCATAAGTGCTCGAGAATATCATCTATTCATTATGCTAAAAAAATTAATCTGGTTCATCATGATCAAATCTAACTCCATCACCCACAAATAGCAATAAAGAAAAGATTCATGTATACCACGTGTTTAGGATTTCACAATTGAGGTCACTGATTGTTAAATTTCAATATTTTTCTTATGTCTTTAATTTACAGTTGAATTTACCGCTTGATAGTTTATAAATAGTTTTTTTTTGTTAATATTTATCATTTTATAATAGTATGGTGCATTAGGTAATGTACAATTATTTGGACCTACAAAGGTTCAATCAACTCAGGATATAACGAATTTCAAGGGGATAAGATGAAAGTTAGTAATATCGTAAGTTTGTTACAAATATTAATACATAATATTATACGTCAACATAGTCTTTCAAAGGAATGGCAGTTTCATTTGTTATATAGAGATTTTTAGTGTACGTAGCTTTCATATATTGCAAGTTGACTGTATTTTAATTTGAAGTTATAAGCAACTAATCCATTATTAATACATTTCAGGTTAGCAGCAATAAATAAATAAATTAAGTTTTTTACAAAAATTAATTCCTATGATAAAATCATATATTGTTAAGTTATTATAAAAATTATTATTTAACTTTTTATAAACTAATTATATATAATATATAATACTCATAGTATGGTATATACAGTGTACACTCATGTTGATTTAAGCTATATTGTTAATTAAAAGCTATTTTATAAATATTTCATTCAACAATTTTATTAATATTTAAACTAACTTTCAGTATATTATTTAGCTCAGTGGCTCCTAAACTTTTGTGGCTCAAAACACCACTTTCACTTTTTTCTCATTTTTAATGAGATTTTATCAGGCATAGGTTTCAAGTCATAGCATGATTTATCATAAAAAATATAAAATTATAACAAAAAGCAGTAAAAATTGTTCATTACGATAATACTAATACAAAAACGAATTTTTTTTTATATTAATATGCGCTAAGACACATAATTTGATCCTATAGGATCCTATCAGATTGATCCTATACTCTATAGTCTATAGGATCGATGGTTCAAATAAAATTGTTTATTTATTTATTTTTTTAATGCTATTAGAATCTAATTTATAATTTAACATTTTTTTCTTTAAATGTAATATAAATGCATATTATCTTAACAGTTATTATTTATGTATAATGTATATATTACATTGAAAATATAACGTGTCCTTTAGGTTTGATATGAATAATGTGTGATTTTATATATTATGTAACTAAAAGAAATAAGTAGTTATGCAATCATACACAAGTTTAGCTGAGCAAAGTTTATTTCCGAGTATTACAATAGTTTTTCCACCATCGGAAATTATCCTATTGTATGTATGATATAAATATGATTGTCGTTGAAATATATACCCATTTATACATTTAATTTTATAATTAGTTTATACATTTAATATTTAAGTAATAGCTATTTGCTAACAAAATAAAAAAAAATCGTTTGATGAAAACTCTAAAATATGAATATCCAAGTTCATTGAAATTTAAAATTCAAACGCTAATAAAAAATATTTGTGGATATACTTTCCAGGTCTTCACTGTTTTCACTATTTCATGCTATATTTCTCTATCTTTACTCTTTTCTATACTTAAACGTTTTGCACATTTTTCGAGGTCTACTTTACTAGTGTCTATGCACATCTGGATAGATGGTCCTCTAGTAAGTCTTTTTTCATTTATTATGTTTATCATTGTGTAATTTATTAAACTATTAGAACTCTATGTATGTCCGGTTAAGCATATTTTAAATTTTGTCTCTTATCTGACTTGATTTTAGGTGTTGGTAAATTTTTTTGTCTATAGATATCATTTTGTTATTTAAAAAAATATTTTGTGATACTTTCATATGTAACATTAAATTGTATACAGATAATGTCTTTCTAAATTGCAATATTTTCAATATAAATTAATTTAACCTATTGTATTACTACTAATAAAATAAATTACTTAAATAGCAATATCAAAAAACCAAACATGAAATATACTTAGGTAAATTGACCGTTCCTACCCAGAATCATTTTTTGCATACAACGATTTATCACTGAATTCAAATTTAACACATCCATCAGTGACCTAACCTATTAGACACCTACAATTGTATAGGAGAGTGGTACACTTACTCATATTTTATAAAGTTCTACTTTCATATGTTATTACTATAATGTAAAACAAGTATTAACTTTTTATAAATATATTTTTAGTTAGGTTAGGTTTAGGTTAAATCGTAGATATTTGAATTTTAAAATATATTCATTTTTTAATTATAAATACAATATTATTACAATTTATTCTATTTTAATTTTTGTGTTAAAATTTAAAATTTATAAATGTTAGCTCATCAATAAATAATTATCAGTATTTAATAAATAGTATTTTGAACAATTAATTGTTAATAAACTATAATAGGCATATTATTTTTTTATATAACTCGTTTATGCTACTTCTTAAAGTAAAGTAAATAAGTTAAACGACAAAACCTAAAAACTTTTTTGTAGGTATTTATTGAAAAGTTATCCACTTGAAGTGTCGTTTACGATAAATAATCTTTCTTCACCATCAATGTAACTAAATTTATATAGTTCTTTACAAACAAAATAAACATAATATCTCTTTTTACAATATTTTGTTAGTAAAATTCCTTATAATTTATAACATATTTTATGTAAACTGTATAGGATGAAAACTAATTTTAGTTTAAGTAAACGTAAATAACTCAAAATCATCTAATTTGAATATAGTAAAATATTTTAACCTTTTATGATTCACAAGTTGAAAAATATTTAAAATAATGTTTGACATAAGTATTTATATTTGTAATATTTTGGCATATGCAGGAGGTATCAGTATTATTAAGAATAGCAAAGTCGTATGTGTGTTTTTGTTTAGTTAACATGTAAACATTTTTTAACTACCTAGTTTGACATTTTAACTACCTAATTTAATTATTCTCAACAGTTTAAATATTTGGCATTTGATTAAGATTTTAAGTTTAATTTAGTTTAATATAATACGTATACGTCAAATATCGAATTAATTTTTTAATTTTTTTTTGTATTTCTTATGTCTTCATTTTTTGTCAACTTCAGTACAAGTTTTATAGTTTATATTATTATATATTTTTAATGAAATTAAGATGTACTTAAAAAAATGCAGAGTTCAACTGTTCGTTGTTTTTCTGCAGAATGATAGAATTTGTGCCCAAGACTAACCAAGAACAATTTAAAATGAGCAAACATTGATTTTCAAGTAGGAAGGTATGTGCACAGCTTTTCCAGCATCACACTGAATTGTTATGTATAACTTCCATTTCAGAATGAGAGCCACGTGATGTGTGGTTTTTCCTCGTCAAATACAACATACCTACCAAATATAATATAGTTTATCTGAATAATATACTTAAATTGATACTCGTGCGTTTTAATATCATATATTTATTTATTAGGTTACAAATCCCCATCTTGAGAATCGAGTTTCTATTGTTTAAAGCGGGGAATAACACTGTAGACAATATTCAAAGCCACCTTTAAATTTTCTATCTCTCTTTATTTTTCTCTCTATATTATTCCCTCATAAACAAAAATATACCAGGATATCTTAGTCCCATGTTTTTTTTAGAGCAAAGATACTACTACGCGTGATCACCCATTGGTTTTGTAATTTTAAAAACTGGTAAAAATAAATAAATAATATACAAAAGTCGCGTTTTTCATATAGGTTTATCGACCTGCAATGCCTATATGTATGCGTTCCACGTTTTGCGTTTTTATGTATTTACATTCTTATAGGTCGATCCTACAATATAATATGCGTCCTTCGTGTAATGTCATTACAGCCATCTGTTGCTACAACACAGGTCTGATCACGGTGATTTTTTTTGTTTATTTTCGACGTTTACTCAGAGAAACAAATGAATTATGCTAAATATCTTCTAAATTTTAACTTTTCATGAAAAAACAATTATTACAAGTAATAATACTTATAGGATGAACAATGATATTGAAAAATTAAATACTTTCGGTGTAAAATATTCATATCTAAAATAATTTAAAACAACTGAGTATTGTTATACAGATAGAATAATATTATGATTTTAGTAAATATTTATATTTAAAATAATGAACCGAAATAAATCATAGCTATTAAATATCACTTTATTAAACAAATTATATAGGTTGTTAGTCAATGAAATAATGAGAAACTCGTAAAATTGAAAGCAAATAAATTATAAACTCATTGGTTTTGACACAAAAATTGTTTTCGAAAATCATTTTAATTAAAAACCGTAAAGATTAATGTAAAGAAATTAAATTGCTATAAACTAATAGAATCTATATATAAAAACAACTATATTTTTTTTTCTTCAAAACTTTGTGGTCGTGACAAAATATGAATATATTATTATTGATATACGATCAACTACTTAAAATACATCGAATATCGTATTAAGAATAATTGTTAGAAAACTTTTACCATAATAATATTTTTTAATCTTTAGTTACTTTAAAAATAAACTTCATGTAATACATTTCTGGGTCGATACTTATTAAATTCAAGTTATATTTACGGAGCATATGCTTGTGCTATTATGCTTTAATTTACATTTTTTAGTATACTCTCAAAATGTGTAAACGTAATACATATATTTTCAAGTTAATAAACTAACTGACTATTGGATTGGATTAATAACGTGGATATCTGGGGACTGTGATGTATGTTTTGTTTTCGACATGATAACATTAATACGAACGAGGACGGACGTTATTCATTTGTCGGATTTATAATTCTATAAAATATGAATCATCAGCAATTCAATTAATATCATCCAATATATACGTTATGTGCATAGCCCGTATACTAATTGCCAAACAATAAAACATTTAATACAATTAAATTCAATAAAATTAGCATGCATAACATAGCATAGTTGTGTATCAAAGAAATGACTCGAAGACCATGACATAGCGAAACGAGTAACTAATAGATTACAAATAACGTTTATTATATTAAAACAGCTTACAAACCTTTATTTGTTGGATATATATTCGATAAAACCACAACTTAAATTAATTTATTTTATTTGTGATAAAACTAGGTTCAGATCCTCTCATGTATGATAACATTACATATACATGCAGTGTTTTTATCACTATTATTTTTTTTTGTTTTCATATAAATAATAATAATATGATTGTATTTTGTGAGTTAAAAAAGTCTTGTAACATCGATCAGTGGGTTTTAATAATTTAAAAGTTTTAAAACTAATTAATCGTAAAAAAAAATATAAAACAATAAGCAATAGGCTTTTGTCATGGATAACTTATGAGTCATAATCATGAAACAAATTTTGAAGTTTGTTTTCATTTTGAACCAAATTTAATAGTTTTATACATTTTTTAATATTAAATTAGAATAATCATACTTTTATATACCTACTAATAATACCAAATTATAACATAAAATTATAAAATCAATAAAGCTAAATTTTTAGAAAAGATTTATAATATTCAAGTTTCAATCTAAACATTCTAAACGTACACAGATATAGGAATCATGTTCGTTTAAAAAATTTAACACCATCCATCTTACAATTCTTACATATAAATAAACTAGCAAATTATGTTGAGTTGTTCATACTTAAGATTTAACAAAAATGTAAAAAACTTCATATGCATTTTATGTTCGTTGTAATTTATAAAAGGTTAAAAAGAACTTGTTTTTATGGCTCCGCTGTCAATTTAGTCTAGACATATAAATATAACTTATTATTCTTATTCTAAGATTTTACGTTATTCTTTCGTTAGACATAATGCTAAAATGTCAAAAATGAGAAAGAAATTTTTGTATTTTAAACATGAAAAATAAATATAAATGAATCACGTATACCATTATTTATAAATCGAAAAACGAAATTATATGCATTTAAATGTATGATATATAACTTAAATTATGGTGTAGCTAAACATATATTTTATTTATTTACCATTTAAAAGACAAAATGTATGCACATTGTTAAATTACACCGAAACCGATAAAAATATGAATTGTTGTATAAATTATTCATACTTGTATAGTAAAATCCACAACAACAAAATTATTAAATATTTCTAAAGGTAATTTTTAATTATTATGTATAAAGTTTTGTATAATAATTATATAAATAACTATTTTATCGTTTGGATAAAGAAAAAAAAATTAAAAATATACGTATACTATGGAAAAAAAATAGATAATAAAGAAACTCGTTTAAAACGAAATATTTTTAAAGAATCATGCTCATATGATTTCAACAAACGAAGCACGCAAACTTTATGTTCACATAATAACTATTTTAAATTTGTACGAAAAAACATCATTTTGTAATAATATATAATATGGTATCAACAAAGTTGTTATTTTCAGCGTATTAAAATATACGTTCCTTGATAATCGTTTGATAAATTTACGCATGGCTGAAGATTGAAGTAATCAGTATTTACGTTGAAATTAATTGAAATGTAAATTTTTATGAAACAGTTAGGATTTTCGTCAATGTGATAAAACTTAGAAAAATATTGAGGTCATCAATTCTTATATGGCAATACACAATGCACAATGCACTACGTATAAGGTATACTTATAAAATATAATTTTCGTTAATCATAGTACAGTGTAAACGTAAATTTGAGTTATAGTGGTCATAATTGTTAACACTTGCTCCAACACAAAACTTTTAAACTATTTTCAGTCTTGGAAATTTAATGGAAAGTAAACGCCATTACTATAAACATTTTAAATGATATATAAACCTAACATTTCCTTGATCTGCTAGAAATTTTAAAGTACAGAAAATGTCTCGTGTATTATGAACATTTCTCCATTAATTTCAGTTAAAGAAAATACTTTTTTGTATTAATTTATATAATTTGATTATGGTAATATATTGTACAATTGTTGTAATTAAAAACAAAAAATGAGCTTAAATTTAATGATGACTGCAGTCTGCAAGATTATATTTTATTTAAAAATTAAATTTCCATTAATTGTCTTTCTAATAATATGATTATTATCGTTATTCTTATTAATTATACACTAATGCCTATTATAAATACATTTAAATTAATACTTAGTCTTAATTATTGTAATCATATATTGTAACAAATACAATGTATTGTGGTTTTGACTTTATGATAAATAATATTTCTAATAATCTATATGTTCTTGGATTTTTATAATTGTATAATTGTACTATTTAATAGAATTTATTACATAAATGTATATAATAGTAATGTTATTCACCAAATACCTATATTTACTTCTTTTAGAGATGACATTTTATTACATCATACGTTTGCTAATCTTTATATTTTTCTGCCAGTTATGGTATCAATTTTCAATCTTTTAGAATTAACAATGACTGTTATCTTGATAAAATAGATTAATATTAAAAGATATTTTAATACTGATTAAAATAGTAATTCATTATTAATGTAATTAACGTAATATTTACAAAAAAATTTTAAGTACTTGCTGTTAAAAGTAATACTTGTTTTAGGTACAGATAGTGTGACAAGCTTGCCATGCTACCTGCATATCACCTGCTGGCTGCTACTTGTATTATAACTCGTAAACTTATCCAAACATATTTTATTATTGTTGAAACCGATATCAATATATTATACATAATTGTTACAATGATAAACTGCAGTTCATAATAGCTGTTTCATAAATAGTAATATGAAGTAACAATATATTACATTGTTTAATAATTCAAATACCCACAAATCGGTACCTAAATTACAAAATAATAATTATTAATTATATACGATCCTCTCTAATAACTTATTAGTGCCTATAAATGCTAATAAAAAAAATTGTTCCTATGTATTCTTATAATTTTTTAATCACTATAAGAATAACTTATGAGGAACTTTGTATTAAGTTTTCAAGTATTTTGGTTGGGCCAAAAAAATTTGATCGACACTTCAACAACATTTTTTCAGAAAAATTGAAAATTTCAGTCGTCTATAAATAGCTCAAAAAAGTCAAAATATTTTGAAAATTAAATCACGTAAAGAAAATACTAATCTTAATAACTGGTAAAATTTCAAGTATCTATAATTTATACTTTTTGAATGATAACAAATATTTAAAATTGTTTAAGGATAAATCGTTACGTTACACTATTTCCTAAAAATTTAAAATTCAAACGCACTTAAAATTTTTCCTATAATGTTTTCTCTATAGATACTTGAAGGTAAACTTATGGAAAACTTAGTGTTGTATTTTTAATCCTTAGTTATTAACATAAAAAATTTTATAATTTTTCAACTTCAAAATTACTTGCAAATTTCCGCGTTTTCGATAGATTTCATAAAAATGTGACTACCGATTTTAATAATTTTAGCTACAATAAGAACAACTCATAAGGAACCTTGTATTAAATTTTCAAGTTTTTTCGGCCATCCAAAATTTTTTTATCGACACTTCAAAAAAAAAATTCTCATAAAATCGAAAATTTCTATGGACTATAAATAACTCAAAAAATGTCGACATTTTATGAAAATTTAACTATATATAGATAGCACTAATATAAATATTTGGTGAAAATTTCAAGTATTTACAGTGATTAGTTTTTGAATTACAACCATATAAAAAAATCGATTTGGTCAAAAACTGGTTTTGCGTCATTTTTTTTTTGTTTTTCTCGATTTTTTTGAAAACTGTTGGAAAATGTTTACTTTTGACTTCTATTATACACCAAGGATATTTATTTTTACATCGGAAACTACCCCCAAAGTTTGAAATTAGAGCATTATTTCGACTAGTTATGCTGTACGCAGACAAAAAAAAAAATCACACATCATTGTAAAATTAATACATTCATCACTTCGTTCAGAATCTAAAAAAAAATTATGATACATGAGCTTTTTACTTATGTATTATTAAGAGTATTTAAGACACGTGTTAATTTATAGATTCTATACTAGCTAGTAGTTATACTATCCAATGATTGCAATTTTGATTGTAACGCACTAAGTTAAAACGTGTAAAAAATTGGAGAATTTATTGAAACAACTACAAAGGTGAAGAGCAATATCTCGATAGATATCGAATAATTACTTATTTACTGACAACAATTTCGAACTTTGAAAAACAATACACATAAGTTACTTTATATTATTTTATAAAATAATAATAATTATAAAGCTTGTTAAGAGTAAAATAAAGAGAATAGTTCTTATTTTAGATTCTAAGCGAAGAGATTAATGTATTAATTTTAACAACATGTTTTTTTTGTGTACGAGTACACGATAAGTTATTAATAAAATGCTTCGAATTTCAAACATGTTTTTTTATATCAATTGAGATCTAATATATGTATATATTTATTTTTATAATCCTGAAAATTGAACAAAAAATTAAGGAAAAACAGGAATTTTAAATGAAAAATAATTTTTTTTACTTTTTTTTCTATACATTTTGATACAATACTATTCATAGGATTTAAATGCTTAAAATTGAATAAAAATCCCACAAAGGATTTTCTTATATCTAAATATATGAAAATATGATAAACACAAAGGCATAAACTTTATTTTATACACACTTAAAATTAGAATTTTGAAAAAATTTGTCAAAATTACAAAGTATTTTGTAATTTAAAGTTCACAAAAACTTTCCTTTTTTTTTATTTAAGTTTTGATAATTTGATATAAAATCCTTTATAAGTAGTTTATATTGAAACGGTAAAATGCAAACAAAATATATACAAATAATCATTTTTATAAATATTTTAAGTTGCATTTTACCATTTTGGACAAAATTACTTATTATAAGGATAAATAACGATATATTAATTATTAACTTAAAATTCAAAAAAATTATTTGAAAGAACATAAAATTTTATGTATTTTACTATTATACGCAATAATATTTTCAATTTATTTTAAAATATAATTTATTTATAGATGCAATGAATTTATTTTAACTGTTTTACGGTATTTACAGAAATATGTTATTAAATGTTGAATTATATAAGTTAATATAATATGGTTTCAAATATATATAAAATTAATAAATAACCATTTCAGATAAAATTATATTAACTTACTATGATACTACTTGTAAAAATAAATTAATTGACTTTAATAGCTGTATATATATATATATATATAAAAATATTAAGTACTTTGTAATTTAGGCTGATAAATTGTTTTTGTTCAGAATATTTTTTTTCGTATATAATGAAGTATAATTGAATTCAAATAACATATTGCTATTATTACACCTATAATAGTAACCCCCTCGAAATCTAATGTATAGCAGAGCGATATTCACGTAATTAGCTTTTTATGAAATTTTATAATGGTACTTAATATTATAATAATAAAAAAAAGTTTAAATCGCTAAATATTAAGAATTACATTTTATAAGAATTTTGAATTTTATAATTGCATTAAGTTTCAATATAATAAATTGTAAGTTTTCTGCTTGACCGCAGGAATTAGTAAGGACAGTATGGTACTATATTTATAAATTTGTATCAATATTTTTTAAACCATAAATAGGGGATTTATCCATAAACCCATAGAACCATGCAAATATCATATTATGATACAATCGAAAAATATGATTGCAAAACTATCGACCGTGAACAATACCACATATAAGTAGTTCGTGATATTGGGTTATTATCATCTGCAAAAATATTTGATATAAAAATGTGGATAGTTTTTTTTTTTTTGATTATATAAAAAACGTATTAGCATTGAAATTTTTTTTTTATAAATATATAAGTATAATAATATATATAAATATTAAACCTATATAATATTATGTATTTGAAACAAAATTAACTATTAGGAGTTTATTTGTTTTTATTATCATCAATTATCGTAATTCATGAAATTCTAAATTTCTTATCTATAAGGGTGAGTTAGGTTATAGGAACTTTACTGTAAGTGTAATGAGCGCGTTTTAGAACTGAATGATGCTTCATTTTATCAGAATATACAGTTATTTCATTCACAATCCATATTTTTAATGGTGATTTATACTTGTTACATACAAATAATTATTTTACTTATCGACTAAACAAACACACACAAATGCTTTAAAAACAATTTTACTTTAATTAATCTTTGCATATTACACAAGTATCTACTTAATATTCACTACCATGGCATAGCATCCTATTGCCATTTATGCGGGATTAACATTTTTAATCTACATTAATTTACCCATTTTTGGATATAGTTAATATTATTATTATTATTTACTCTGTATTAGTAATTTTCAACCACGTTCGCAACACATTTTGCATTACAATAATTATTCAACTTAAAATAACTAAAAATATAGTTTCTACTGTCCTACTATCTACCCAATTATTATTATTATGTCTTAGGAAATAAGTATTCCGGTCACCACAGTCGTCGCATACCTATGAATAGCTTACGGTGGTACATTAATATAAAAAAGAATAACCCAGAAGGTCGGTATTAGGCTTAACAAAATTCTAATAAAATATAATGAATGATATTCATATATTCGACTAGTTTGAAAAATTTAAATAATTATTTTAACAAAATTTGTTACACGTTTTAACACTTCAAAACCCCCAAAAAATATTTATTAATAATATTAAATGTATTAAAAAGTAAATTAATCATTCTAGTGTTAAAACTTTGTTGTAAACTTTAGACTTAATATTACATCTTAATACCATTTAATGATTGTATTAAAATTTTTTTTTTACTTAATAATAATCCGGGTTTCCATACCATAGAAGATACTAAATTTTGATGGATGATTTTCTTTTTTCAGTTAATTTAATTTAAATACTTTTTGTTTATTTATTTAAAAAACTAATATATTATAATAGATACCAATTATCACGTACAAAAAAAAAAATATATATATATCAATTAAGTGAACGGTTTTAAATGTAATTTTCTTTTTTCGATTTCGTCCATGATTATATTATTGCCTCGAGTTGACTCATGAAAGACTTTTTTTTTTTTTTTATTGTTTTAAGCATATTTACAATCTAAAAAGAAAAAAACTATAACGTATTAAATATTAAAATAAAAAATAAATAAAAACTTTAAAGTACGTGGAAAAAAAATTACTGTATTTACACAATAATAATACATTTCATTCGAATAAGAGTATATATGCACTATTTGAAATTAATTTTGTATAATATTATAAATTCTCATCAGGAACATGGTTTACATTATTTTTAAAAACAACATTTTCAAAAAATAAAATAAAACGGTAAATTGTATTTCCAACATAAAGTACATAAGATTTTATTTTCTAACCATAACTCAAAATATTACTCTATATAAAATATATTATTGTAGCGTGGAAATAAGTAATACGATTTTCTTCATATTACCATCCATGCTTCTGTGACTGCATATGCGAGTTATAGGCATGTATAGTATATTATATTTATAAAAATAGAAGAACTTTCATGACGCACATTTCCACTAAACATTATATATTTCTGGTCACTAAGTACCATATTAACATATGATGCATATTACGATCAATGGTAGATAAGTAATTAAAGAAAGGGATATATATATATTTCCAACCATTGTACCAAATATGGTATACAACTATTTTATTTTCATTGATAACGTGTAATTGGCAAACGTCAAGTATCATTCTATTCATTTGTTCGAGAAAGTTTTCTCAATGCATAAATTATTTGAAAATATATTTTAAAGTATTAAAATTTGTTAGTCTGGGGAGGGGGTAATATTAAAATAATATACTACTATACATATTACATAAAAAACCTGAATATGAGTATATAAGATATAAAAAGCTAATCGAAAATATTGTTTAGTCATGATCGTATGAATATTTCTTTTTCGTAATTATTATAAGCTCGTACAAATTTTGAAAAATAAATGTATAATGATAGCTCAAAATGTCAAATAGAAAATAATTGATGAATATTACAATTCATAATATTTTATATTTACTGTTCCGTCACAATCACGGTTTGAATGATAAAATGACAATGGAAATAGTGTTTTTCATGTATATTTTATTTTAGGAAGAGTAATAAATAATAAAAAAAAATATTTTTAACAATAAAATTCGTTGACATAATACGTATTGTGATCGATTTATTTATACTCAGTAAATAAAACACAATATAATATGTTGTCTTCTTTGAATAGTAATATCATTATCATACATACATAAACATAATATAGTTGTTTAATATATTTAATTTAAGGGAATACGTTGTGTATATTATATTATGACAAATAAATAGATAATACCTATACTTTGTGTGTTACTCCAATATAAAAAAATGTATGAACATAAACAAGGTACCTATAAAATATCTAATTTGAAATTTCAATCAAGTTTTAGTTGTTGTACAATTTAACACTATTTTTCGAAAATTAATTATCTTCGAAAATTATAATAACACATAAACATTTTTCAATGCTTTTTTCATTATTCATTGTTTTTTTGTTTTTTTACTGTTGTAATAACAGTTGGTTTTAGACTATATAGTGTTTACTGTTTAGACCTACAATATTTCTCTTTGTGCAAAGTTAATCGCTAAGTGTAGCTGTTGTTAAATATTTTAATCTGAAAGGAAATGTATTTCAAAAACTTTTTCTTTATAAACATTTAAAATTAATAATAAAAAATGTTTGAAAGAAACTTGTGAACCGTAAAAAAGAAAATGTTTAACTTTTCACTATTATATATTTTTTTAAATCGTACTAATTACCATAATTATTATTGTAATTTGTAGTGATTACATAAATGTTGTAGCTTGTAAGTATTAAATACACGATATATGCTTTCTTACTTTCAAATATATTCAGTATTGTTTTTTTAACGACTAAATAGGTAGGTAAGTATGTATTATGTAGGTACTTAAGAAAAAAATAATAAAATATAAACAGTTAAATACTATAATAACATTTACCGTATTGTATTACATTATATACTTATAGGTGCCTATATTCATATCAGAAATTTATTAATTTGTGCTAGTTAATTTGAATAATAATTTGTTTTAAAACAGTGATTTATGAACACGGAATAAAACATAATATGCGCTTTTTCGTGACGTTTTGAAAAAATTAAAAACGCGATAATCCTACTAACCACAAAATTACGGTGTATTTTTATTAGTTTATAGTTTATACTGTTTAACATAGTAATACTTTTTAGTTGTGACTGGTCGAGTCGATCATAATATAAGATATAACGTTATTGTGTCACGTTCTGAGTTATTAACATTGTTCTATATTACATTACGTCGCTGCGGTCAATATACATCAAAAATATGAATACATTTTATTATTATGTATATACGTGAATAGCGGTAGACGAGAGTGTATCTACGACGAAATAAAAATGCTTTTTTGAAATAATATTTTGTACTCTAGTTAGGGGTAGTATTTGTTTTCGCCGTGAATTGAAACGTATTTTCTTGAAAGTTTCGTAACACAAAAGCTCTCTTCTTCGGTTCACAGACGGGGAACCAGTAGTTATAGAGTATTATATACTCATCATGCTCGCGTGTATACAAATGGCTGCGGGAGTAAGTAGGGGTGGCAGAATTTGTAAACGCGCGCTCCCGTTGTTGTTCACTACCCATGTGTGTACTTACAAACAACGACTCTCCCCCCACCCCTTTTAATTTACACTTGACCTTTTACGGTTAAAATGCATATATATATATAATATATAAATATACATGATACATGTGTAATATGTACCTACGCTTATACGTATATGGAGTAGGTGAATGCGATAGAACGCATAGTATACTTGTGGCTGGTTGTAGTGGTATTATAGTATACCTACGCGCGATAGTAAAACGTACGAATTAATGCATTAATGTTATTATTATTTAAATTATTAAACGGTGTGTACTCGAACTCGCCGCCGGATCCAATAATCTAGATAATATATACAAAACACGGCAAGGCCGCAGCTCTGTATGTATAATAACGTTATAATTATGTGTACGCACCACTTAAATATATAATGCGTGTATATTTTATATATTATATGATGTAATACAAGTACACACGGTCCGCTATACTGTATATATAAAAACAAACAGCGATGACAAAATAATGTTTTATATTGTGTTTATATGCGCGCGTGCACACAAAACACGGGCGAAAAAGAGGTGTATAATTCGATTAGTATATACGACGCACCGTGATAATAATAATATATAACACATAACCCGTTGACATTTTAATGGCACTCGTCCAAATTCGAGTTGCTTGTATCGACCCCGAACCGTTTCAATAGAGCCGTTGTTTGTATATATATAATTCGATAAAATAATAATATTACCAGGAGGTACGACTGTTAGCGTGGCTGGTAACTCTAAAACAATCGCATCTTATAGTCACTAGAAAAAAAAAATTATTCCGTTCAGATGGTTATAGTAAGAATAATATAAATCGTCAAAGTATATATTATTAAACTACTTTTCGTGTACTTATAACAACAGAGAAAGTGAGACGTACTCGTAAACGCTAAATATTTTCAACCATCTTATACCGTTGGGACTTATCAAGAACAACCCTTGACACGGCGGCGGCTGCGTCGTAAGCGCCAGCTCCTCGTACAATGTACATATTAAAATATTATAATAATATAGCTGTTTGCTACACGACGACGTCGCCTGTTGGTCGATATTCACCGGTCGTTGTCGCCACAAGTGAATTTTCATTTCACGCGCACGTGTACATTAAAATAATATTAACACTGCGTAGCATTATGTAATAGGGTACACTATATATGTACATTGAAAACTATTATGGCAGCGTACTAGTTGCAGTATTAGTAGTACTATATAACTAATAACAAGTATTATCGTTATACTGGGTATTGCTATTAATGTATTAATGCACCACAGTATAGTTGTTTAAGTTCGACCTAAACTTGACCGGTGATAGGAGGGTAGAGGTAGAGAATTGTTGTGGGTGTCGAGAAAGGGTGAAAGGAGAGAATCTTACGCCCAGATATTTCATCGAAAGAATTATATACTCTCTCCGTTACTATACAGCCGAGTTCCGTGCGTTGTCGTTCCCTTCGCCGGGCCGGATGACAAATGGTTTTGCTTTTCCGGATGTTGACGCCAAAACAACCGTTATTCTATAATAGTGTGTGTATATATATACGTATATAATTTTTGTTTTGTTCTGTTACAAGATTTTCGGCGCCGTCTGTTTTCCCGAGAAAATATACTGATTTATAGTGCGTCTCTTTACTATCATCTCGCCTCCCCCTTTCCCACAGGGCCCCGACAGAAATCGCAAAATATCTTTTACCTACCCATACATAATGCGTAACATTCCTGGCGCGAAATTGTCTGATTCATGAAATGTACATTTTTTTGTACGTTATATGTCAACGCTATACTGATGTCAGACAGCAACAGTAATTTATAATTGAATGCTAAGTTCACGATGGCATGACTGTTATATGATATTATATGTAGGTAAAGTTAGTTTTAGAACTTTATAAAGGATGTTTCACCGAGTAAGCCTGATCTAACTATGTACTTTAATTATGCATTTGTTCAAATTTCGATATTTTGAAATGTTCGTATTGAAGATCATGTTTTATTATTTTCAAACATTTAGATTTTTATACCGAGTGTTTTTCTGGGTATTATTATTTTTTTTCAAACGAGAACTTATTATTTTTTTAATTATAAATAGTATTAAAAACATAATTTATGAAATATAAAAACATAGGTATACAACTTGTATGTGGTAAGAGATGGAATTATTAGTACAGTATTTCACATAACGGGTTTTATAGTAAATTATTATGTTATACATGATGTATATTATGTCTATCGTCTATATATCTCTAGGAAATACGTATACCTTTATTATCATTGAATGATGTGTAAATTTACTTTTTAAAGTTTTCTTTCCATTAACTTCATATACAAGTAGTGTGAAAAATACTCCTCACTTATACGGACGCGAGTTGTATTTTTGATGAGTTACTATTGAGGTTTCTTTGTTTTGTTGAATAATAAATATCAATATTATATCTTTTAAATTGAATTATTTGGAAGATCCTGTAAGAAAAATGAAAAATATTCTTCCTTTCGTCGGCTGGTATAATATTCAATTTGAAAAATATTTCAAGGAAATATACAAACAAATGTCTTGTATTCATAACCGTAGTATGTGTAAGATTGTGAAATAATATGCTTTGTTAAGGTCCTCTTAAAATCTTAAACATAAAGGTAATAATCATATTGAAATAAAATATTTATATTAAATACATTTATCAGAATTTATCATAATCATATAAGATCAGAATATTGTTGTTATAGTACTTTAAATTAATGTTATGTTGCATACGACACACTATCGTTTCAAAAACGTTTTTTAATTAAATTTATCCACACGTTATACAACTCTCTAAATATATTTTAAATATGAGACCTAAAAAAAAAAAAAAAATAAATAAATAAAAAATAAAAATAGCACATGATATAATAATACAGATAAAATAAAGTTAGTTGATGCATCAGTGGCATTAGACACAATACGACTGTTTACAATGGCAAATGAAATTTGTCCATTTCGTTCGTGCAGCAGCAGTAGAACTACGAGTGTCTTGACGTTTTCTCTCAGCCGTTTCATGAATATTGCACGAGTGACTTGGTCGTTTCGCGAAATGGTCCAGAAAAACTGCGACCATTTCGCGAATTGGACGATTCTGCGTTGTCGGTATTGTAACATAATATCACGCATTACGCGTATACATATTAAACATAATATGCTCAACAAACACGCATCTATACGGCATTCCCCATGCAATGTTATATCGTATCGTTCTAAGAATAACCACTTCACAACGCGCCATCACAATACCTATATTATTATATTGTTGTCGTTTGTATACTGCTCTGTGCACCAAAGCAAATAAAATCCTTATATTATTATCGTATTGTTTCACAGTGAGGATGAACTGCTCGGCTTCCACCTCGACATTGTACAACTATACGATCACCGTGAATGGCAGACTATTAGCCCGGGGAGGTCAACCGGACGCCGACGGTGGATGCAATCTGCTGAAGTTTGACTGGTCGGCGACGACGGCCGATCAACAATCGCACAAATATTTAACGCTTAGGTGAGTACCCTAATATACATATATATATATATATATATGTGAGAGCGTGTGTATTGACTATTGAGTCGTATTTATATGTGACTGCAGAATTATAATTAACATAAAAATTATGATTAGTCATTGAACTGATATAATATACTTATATACTATTGATATGCAAAACCAAACAATAATATCAAGACAGTCACTGCAAATAAAAACCAATTTACTTAAAAAATTACAATGTATATTTTATTGATAACAATGGTAACATAGGTACAAAACACGTACACAGACACATGCTAGATGGGAACACGCAACAATACCGTTCCAATATATATAGCGTAATAATAATATAATTCGTACATTTCCTATATTATAAAAAATATTTACTTATAATTTAAATAGGTAATAAAAGTTTGTAAATTGTACAAATTATTTAAAATGTACCTATCTATGTTATATTATATATAGGAATTCTAAATATTATATTGTAAATAGTGATGTGTTTTAATAACCTAATTGTAGTAAATTTACAATTTATTACAATTCTAAATATTTAACATTTTCAACTTCCTAAAACAAATTGTTTTCATAAAAAGGTTGTTGAAAAATGTAAATGGTATGTTTGTTTGTTCGAAAAGAAAAATATATATATTTTTTATTTGAATTTTCAGGTCAAATAATATTTATAATAAAAAGTATTTGCACATATGTAATTAAATATTTTTTTTTACATATCTGTATTTATATTTTATACTACTACCAAAAAGATAGATATGTGAAATTCACAAAGGGAACCGATGTACCCTTTATACAGTACTCTAAAACTATATGTAGTTTAGTTCATATTGATGTGATTTGTATATTATATGTCTAAAATATAATATTTACGTCAAGACTGATGCGAGTGTCTGTGTATATGTTCCCTCGCATCAATCAAATTTCAATTGTTAGATGGTCTAAGCAGCAAAAACGTTATGAATTATTTCGCCATACAAGCATTTTTAACAATTTCAAAATTGAATGTTCATCTGCCGGGTTTTATCTGCGAAAACAGTTAAAGTATATATATATAACGTACACTAAAAAATAAAATTGAATGATGAATTAATTTTTTCCGCTCGAAAATCGTCTAAAACACATCGGGTGTAGATCAATCAATATACCACCGACAATTGAAATGGGTTGACAGATTATTGATTTATATGTTTGTTATTATCATGTAAATACCTGCTGACATGATCGTAGACATCTTATTTTGGCTTTTTACGGCTAGGATTTACATACATTCATTTATCATTTTATCAGTATCCAAACACAGATTTAATCAACACAGTATGTAGTATACATAATTTCAAAGAATAACCTTCTATTTTATTTTGATAAATCATTATTAGTAAAAAAATAATTAATGACGACTTCATGTCACACAATACAAGTACGAAAGTGTGTGTTTTGGCCGTAGTAGGCTTTTTATTTGACAATCTAGTCAATAGTATAGATATTCTTATTAAATAGTGTTGTTTTTTAAATTTTCTGGCCTACCTATAAACTGTGTAATAAAATCATTATATTGGCAATAATTATGGCAGAAACATTGAATAAAAGACGAGTTATCATGATGATTTAGCGGCACTCTAAATAATATGAAAAGTTTTTCTTTGGTGGTCTGTGGACAGCTCTGACTACCATCACTTGGTGAATATCATGTTTTACATGTTTTACTCATATTAAGTAATTACGCTAATAATTCGTAGATTATAAATATAAAGACATATATAATGTCTTTAAAATTATCCTTTTATTATATAACAATCTGAAATTTGCATTCAAATAATATACAATAAACTGACACGGCGCGAGCGAAATAATAGTCAAGAGTAAGGAAGTACTTTTTAACTAAACGGTGATCATGATCAAGTAATAGTTATTTGAAAAACAGTAGTCGTGAGAAAAAAAGTAATAATGAATATGAAGAAGACTTTAACAAGATCTTAGTTGTGAGTTTTCAATAGCCATGAGCAAAAAAAATTCAAAAAAAATTTTAAACAATCAAAAAAAAAAAAAGTTAAAATCAAAAAAATATTTGTTAAATATTTCCTCATAGCTATAATATCATTATGTTATATTATAATGCCGATGATGAATTCAGTTTAATACATTTTCTTTTTAAATACTTATATTTAAATAATAAAAATCGTAGTTTTAACTAATGCATTCCTATTAAGTCAATTATTATTCTGCTACAGTTTATTAGACATGTATTAAAGACTATAGGCACATGTAACAAAGTGTGAACATTCTCTATGAATTTAATGAATAGCTCTATAAGGTTAATGGTTTATAATTCATTATGTAAACACTTAGAATTTTATAACTATCCTAAAAATAATACGAAAAAAAAAAATAAAAAAACAACATCGTAAACCAATATATTCTACGCTCTTCTCGAAATCTTAAATTCATACTTTACAAAAATTGAAAAAAAAGTTGGTTTATGTAAAAAAAAATGTAATATATATAGATTGTAATCTTAGATACGAAAACAAAAAACTTTAAAAGTTTAGTGTATAGTCGTGTAGATGTTATAATTCATCGTTAAAATGTTTATAACTTGTGTTATTGTCAAATTGTAAAGATAAATCAAAAACTTAAGAATTTTAGTTAACAATAATATTAATTATAATACATAACACAGACTGTGTTTCTAGTTTTTTTTCTGCTTTCATTTCTTTCTTTCATATTCTTTTACATTCACTGGAAAAATATATGCTATAACTATATACTGAGAATTTTATATATATATAAAAAAAAATAACATTAGTCAAATTCAAACATATTATATAATATTACACACATATGCAACGATGGATATTTTTTGAACATTTCCGTTGATCTAAATATTTTATTGTCATACAAATATGGCACAGTATATTATTACAATGCAATTAATAATTTTTAATTTGCATTAGTCCGTGAAGCATTTAGATCATTCTCGTGGCGAACAATATTTAAAAACTTCTGCTTTAAAAGAAAAATATATTTTGTGAATAATAATTTGGTAGTATCATATCTATACTAAAATTTGAAGTTAATACAAAAACAAAATGTTACTTGGACTATTATTTTTTGAACAAGCTATTTAACTCATTACTACTTAATATTGAATTAAATACATGTAACGATACTTGTTGATATTTTTATAGTTTACAATTATAAATAATTGAGAACAGTTTTAATTAATGGAGATTGATTTAAAAACGCAACTTTGTTAGAGTTTTATACACGAATATTCTGTTGTGCTACTACACCACCTCGTAAGTAATTCGAACGCAGAGGTTTAATTGGTAATCACGTTTTTCGTTGATTACTTTATGAAAAAAAGAAATATTTACTATCTTAAAATAATGTTTACTATAGATCCAGTCCTAATTAGGTACCTTGTTGACCACTTGAGTTCTATAATAGTTTTTTGTTTATTTATCTCTATGTTTCAAGTATTGTTTCCGTTACTTTATGCTTAATGGTTTATTCTATGACTTCTATTGTAGGTATTCTGTAAATTATTTCGATAAGAAGGGGAAGACGTGCACTATTCGCTACTTTGATGATGGCTTTTTTTATGGAGAGTACTTAAAACTAGTTTTGTGCGGCCTTATTCGTTACGATACGATCCGTTTACCATCTGTCATAATCCAAAGAATGGTGGTTAAATTCAAGTCTTTTTACTGCTGGATGAGGATAAATTATAGATATTGGACAAAAATACCCAGTTTTTATGGATATTTTTTTTGAATAAGAAAATTTTTGATTTTGTCAAAAATTAGATAACATAAATATTTTAATTTTTTTTAATCAAAAGTACCAACCAAATATAATTTTCTACCAAAAACTTTCGGTGAAGTAAAAGATCAAAACATTTTTTTTTACAATAAACAGGTACTACACGGACCAAAAAAAAAAAAAATAAAACATATTTTAAAACAAAACCTATGCCAATCTAAAATCAATACGTGTTGAGAGGAATTAAGTAAATTAAATATTAATCTGAAATTTTATTTAGTTTATTTTTTTTTTTTACACACATCATAGGTATAATACTGTAACCCATACTTAGATAGTATAATATCGTGTGGGTTAGATGTATGAACCTGGTGTAATTTAAAGTGATCGATCAAATCTCTATGCGTAATACGTTATTTCTATGATATCGCATGCCAATACACGGTTGCATAAATGTATCTCTATGTTGTTACGTATTTTATATGGCAAGGGAAGCGCTGTCATCGCTGTGTCACGTCCCCGCGGGGTGGCTCATGGTTATGATAAATGTTTTTGGGCTTCACGGGGAAACCGAAAAACACCTCAGAGTCGAGACGATATTATAATAAAACGATATATTATCATTATTATTAATTATTATTGTCATGTGCATGTATCTTGGAAAGCTTTACGAATTACCCGCGGTGTTCGTAATATACAAAATCTACCTTATATCGCATCCTACAAGTACGAGTTTCGATTTTCATCGCACTGTCAATCATTATCACGATGTACTACATTTTATACACATACTGCAAAAATGGATAAATGATTATTATAATTGTATCGTGATCAGCCATTACCTTCGGTAGTGGTATTTTTTATTCTTTAACCAAGCGGAACGTTAAAAATACGTCGACATGACGGCAACGAGGAATTTTATGGTAACAAATTAATAACATAATAAGTAGGTTATAACGTAACCTGCTGTAAGCATTGGCGCAAGGGGAAAAAATATGAACATTTTGAATACAATAACATAAAATATTTAGTAGTTCTCATCCAGTGTAGAAAATTCCTAAAAAGAAATTCCAATCATATAAAAAGCATTCAAGAGATCGTGTATATACCTACGATGCTCGAAAATGGATCTGGCACATACACGTGTACGTACTCATAAGACAAAAAAAAACCTTTAAAACATGTTTGAAAAAAATATCATTGTTGTGATATTATCATAATTAACATAAACAAAATACCTATTGAGTACATAATATACAAGTTACAATATAGACAAAAATGCCGGTAACCTTCGGACATGCGGTATAATATCATTACCATATAAGTAGGTTTATTATATTACACAAAAGACTTATAGGCTCATCTACGATGAATGACGGCCACTCGCATTGATTAGGTACCTATTTGTACATTTTTACTTGTGAGTATAAGGTATATTATTTCTGGTTAGATGACTGTTATTATATCACAAGTGGTATCATAATAGTAATATCAATAATCTAGCGCTAGATTTATTATAACTTACAGGGAAATATTGGGGTTTTTGAGGTATTAAAAGTCCTCCAATATATTTGCAAGCCTCCCCCACACACAAGTATTTGCCTAAGTAGAATGTTGATGAGTGATGATGTTACTGTCTAATGTCTAAACGTACATATATCTACAGATAACCTTAAAATAACAGATGATTTCGGTCGCTGAAATTTTTTAAGTTATTTGGAGGTGGTCGATATTTAGAGGGCAGAATTAAGTGAAAAAATTATTGTATAAAAACATATCGAAAAAATGATACAAATATGTTTATTTATATGAATAAATAATATACTTATATGTATAATTATTTAAAACGAAATCAGTTACACAATATTTCACTCATTTCATATGATGGATAAGATAAATTAACTATAATAATATGGTAGTGAGTTAAATGCACATCGTAACAAAATATTCTTGGATAATAATTACGATAAAAATTATCAAAATCTAGTCAAATAAGTATCTGTTATTTAGAAGTTTTTCTATAAATAAGTAATAAACGTTTTCCGGTTCCCCCCAAAATGTTCTCTATTTGGAGTTATCCACTATTTAGAGTTGTCAGTTAAGGGAGGTGCACCGTAAATATATACATACATAAGATACAATACATTATATACCTACTTTAATAGAAAATACAATTTTATAAAAGTACACCTACTTAAATGTGCAATATAAGAAAATATGTATATCATTTGCTAAATATATGTGATTTTAATGATTAACTATCATTCAAAAAAATATAAAATATCAATCGATGAACGAGTGTTTACCGAAGTTTGACATATTATGTTAAAATCGACTGTAACTAGTTAAAAGGATAGTAGTAAAAGAACAATTTAGAAAAAAATATATTACAATAGTAATGCATGACTTGAAAAACATAAAAACAAAATCTGATATCGTTAATTCATACAACATAAGCAATTTACATTAAACTATAGAAATGTATAACAAATTATTAAAAAGTTGAAATTTGTAACAAAAATGTAAAAAATCCTAAAAAATCGTCTATCTCGTGTACCTATTAGAAAATTAAAAGTGATATTTGTTAATAAATAATACATATAGTATACAATTTATTTGATTATTAATAACACTATAATTTTTCTTAATAATATTAGTGAAATTTAAAAAATTAAATATTGAAGTAAATTATATATATATTATCTATTGGGCAATATATATATTAGGTATGTATACAATTTTTATAATTATCTGTTAGTTGTTACGTACATTGTTACATTTAAAATTTGACCAGGAACCCGGTGACTAAGTATAATATAGTGGAATGAATAATTATGTATGAATCTTGAATTTATAATAATATTTAAGATTTTGATCATGGTGATAAAATTGTTGATTCTTTATTAATTTTCCAGGTGCATTTCAAAAAATATAATCAAAATGATATTCATCACACTACGTTATATTCTTCTTCTTCTATTCAGATTACAGACTGATTTATCAGAATAATTTATTCATCTTGTAGATATAGTTTATTATTATTATGTTTTGAAATGATATGATCGAAATCACCAAAAATGTGACCTAGTTTTTATTTGAACAAAGCCATTCTTTTAATTATCCTCTAGTTATATGTACTTGTACATAAAAGGTGAATCATCTAACGGGGTAGAGTATTACACTCATTTATCAGAAAATTATTGTGATTTAAAATATATCTATCTACATAGACAATTTTAAAACATTTTATTTTAGAATATGATTAAGACAATATCTGAAACAGCACTATGGCAAAAAAAAAAAAAATCACAAAACTTTATTTTATGAAATGTTTATAGCTTTATAAGTATGGTCGCATATGGGTATTTCATAAACAATGAAACATTATTTTCTTCATAAAAGTGAATGTATACCTAATATCAAATGTGTATAACACTATATACAAATGCGGTCTTAGTTATAGGCGCAGTGGGAATATTTTTAATCACCGTAGACATATATAATATTCATGTATATTATTATCAATGACAGTTGCAGACTTGGAATAGGAAGTTAATTTAACAGACTCATGCACGCTCATCCACAACATATATAATAGCAATAATACATTTAGAACACTGTAAAATGAATAAGTTCTTTTTTCTATTTTTTTTTCTACTTAAAAATTGATTAAAAAAATATGATGTTTTACTGCCATAAACTGATTCGAAAATCTTCTATCAAATTTTTCCTAAGCTAATATTATGAGTCGTAGATCTGAATTTCACTGCCGGTTCAGATTTCCGGATTGCTGATGCCGACGTTGGTAGGACAGGATTTCCGGAATTCTGTTAAACTTTAATCCCTCCATCTGTATAATAAAACATTTTTATATCATCTTATCAATTGTATATCAATTAATTTACTTGAATAAGCAATTCAGTTTTAATAGTGATTTTTTTTCTAAATCCTAACGCCGGATGACAGCTTTAGTGCACCAACACGAATTGACAATTTAAAATAAATTATAAATATTGTTAGAAAACAAAATAATACACTCAGTACAATTTACTTTTAAAAAATATAAAAATAATCAAACGCACCATACCACATTTTTCAATTAAAAACGTATTGCTAAATACATTATTTTCAATTAGGTATTTATAATTAAATTTGATCATAAATCATAATCTATATTTTAATAGAATCTTGATTCTAATCAGTTATCTGAAAAAATAAATAATCAGTTTTCTGATGTATAAATCACATTCAAAATAAAGCTTTGAATTTACACATAAATCAATGGGTTTTGTAAAATCAACTTTTTTTTATCAAGTTTAATAAAATTAATATTATTCGTATAATTTAAGAATCACCCACTCTTATATGTCATTGTTTTCATTTAATGTCTATTTTTTTCATTTGATTTATTTTCAGAAGTTTAAAAATATATAGAAAATACTGAAAATCACCCATTATTATTATCGTAAAAACATCAGTTAAGAAATCATAAAACTGTCAAGTGTACAATAATACGATATATTTATTAAAAGATGATTATAAAATGTAATATAAGTATTATAATACAAGGATGTTATTTTATACCTATTAAATTTATGCAGGGTAATGGAAAATGTCTTAATATATTATCATGTTCAATAATGATTCGGAATTTAATTTAGTATTCATTAAAATTGTGTGTTTTTTATATACATAGGAACTTTTGTAGTTATATATATGATATAATACGGAAATTTCTTCTACAAAGATTTACTTATTTATGGAATAATTAATGCCTGGTTATAATTATTTCATTTATTATAATACATAATAATGTTGTTATTATAATATTATAAATTCAATACCTTAGGTAAAAGTGTAATGCTATTTAGTTTGATACAAAAAATACTATAAAACATTACTTACCTATTATTTACTCGGGATAAATATAACAATAAAATTAATTTATGTACATGTACATATTTTAAACGATTTAAGTTTTACAGATTACTATAATATTAACATTTTTATGATCATTAAATGAGTAATCTAAAATATAAAAAGATCTAGATTTAATCCCTGTTCTAAATTTATCGTATAAATTTAGTAACAACAAAAAAAGCGTTGAATAATTTCAAAGTAAAATTTGGGTGATAAATTATCCGGCTGAATAGTATATATCTATGATGAGTGTTAATTAATTATGATTTAAAATAAAATAGGTACCTATTCGATAAACATCAATATATTTGCACTGGTATAGTATGGTTTCAAAACACAATAATAAAATAATATACAACTATTTTTGACCAAAAATATTACATAGCATATTATTATATTTTTTATCATGATCTTTTTATAAAAATTAATAATTTATTTTGATAATAATATATACTATATTATTACTATTAACTTAAAGGTCAATATAATTATGTATAGAAAATAATAAAAAGTTTTTAAGTTTGTATTGTTAATATTAATTGTTGATTTACAAACAACATACTTGTGTTAGATAATTTAAAATGATGGGCGTTTTTTGTATGTTAATGTGTTTGGCGTTACCTAACTGTGCGAACAGTAAACATCTTTAAGATTGAGGGTGTTTTTTTTTTTTTAATTAAATAATTTTAATTAGATTTTGTTGCTTTTTAGAGATGTGAAAAGTAAAAATTCTCAGTACTTTTTTTTAAAAAAAAAAAAACCATGAATAAAATTAAAGATAGGCATGTTGGTGCTGCTTTGCTGTACATCATGTGTAAAATGTGAAATGAATCACTGTTTTGAATGTGTTAAATTTGAATTCAATGATAGGTATAATAGTATTATAAACGAAAAGCGATTACTCGTTTTAATAAAAGTTTTTAGTTGTAGTTATACATGTATTACATTTTCTAACTTTTTGAATAACATTTTTTTTATCGAAATCGTAATAAAAATTATAAGATTCCCCGTTTTGGCTGTTTTTTGTTATATTTTTTTTTTTTTTTGGAATTATTTAAAAAACTACTTCTAAACTACTAACTTCGTCCATTTCGTTGCTATTAGAATACATTCAATATTGAATGTTACATTTTTTTATGAAAAAACATATAAAATTACATTCATTGTTCTGAATTTAAAAGTATAATTTAAATCATTACCATATGGTAAATAAACTTGTAAAACAATTGAAATAAACGCACATTTAAATCGATTAAATTTTAAATTAAAGAATTTGCCGTTTGTTATATAATTAAATCTATATTCTTATTCTTAAAATTAGATTAAATTATATAACATAAGATCATTAAAATTTTAATATAGTCATTAAGACATCGTATTATTACAATTTACATTATAACTCTGTTCAATTTATTATTATTGTTTGATTTTTATGACTGCAATATTTTGTTGTTTTACATTAATTAAAATGAACATAATCATTAAACTTTTGTGCATAACACATTATAAAACCTTATTACTAAATCCATTACAAACGTCTTTGTGTTCTATGGATCATCGCTTTCAAGTTTATTTGTACACTGCTGAATCAATGATTTACCACATCTACGTTGACCTACTTGCCTACCTTTTAAATATTTAAAATATAACTTCAATGTTAATGTTGACTGAAAATGGCGTTTATAGCATATAAATGTCTACCTATCAAAGTGAATATACCACAACTGTTTAAATTTAAAAAGAAAAGAAAAACATTATAATATGAGATACGTAGTAAAATTGTTACAAATTGTTTATGATGTACCTAGCCCTTCTAAACGACTGAAAATAGAACATAGATTAAAGACTAGTATAAAATAGACATTATAAATTGATGTTATGCTCTTTAGATAGTTAATATTTCAAATTCCTTAAATTATTAATGCTCTTGAAAAATCTTAAAAGCGAAAATGTCAGGGATTAAAGCCAGTCTTCAAAACAATTTTGATTGTGTTTTAACTGTTTTGAATACCAAATATTTATCCATTATCACTAAATAATCATATATATTATTAAATTAGTTTTATTCTTAAGCATAATTTTAAATTAGAGTATAAATGTGACTGATGTCAATAAGGTGAACTAAGCTTCATTCCTATGTATTTCACCTTATGTACCTTTTCTATACTTAAATTATTATTTTTTAAGAAACTAAATATTTATTTAACTAAATAATAGTATGCAATATTATACTTATCTATGTATATAGGTATTGAATATGTATTATTTTATCATGTCCAGGTCACGTAATAACAAAAATTGTTATACAGCACTTAAATAATCTATATTAGACCTCTACGTAAAAACATAACTGGACTGTTTAGTTTCTACCTTAAATTTGAATTATTAAAAAAAAGGATTTATTTTATCAGGTATAAAATTATTTTTAGTTTTATATTTGCGTATATTTAGTATGATGTTGTTATTTTATGACAGTTATATATTATATTAATAGAAAAAGTAACTATCATAAACTTTTAATTTTTAAAATTTAAAATATTATTTCTACTTCTATAAAGTTTGCTTTGTCACTTTATTCAATAGTATTTCGATCTTTAGATAATTATTATTTTTATGCAGAATCTGTTATAATTCTGCTTACTATAAAATGTTAGAAGTTTATTGTGGATCTATTAATTAGAATTAATTTAGAATACTGATTATGTGTTTCTTTAAAGTAAATGTACAATATACGAGTATAGCAGTTGGAATGCCTGGAGCATTTACTATGTAACATTATGTTGTGTAGTTTGATAATGAATTAACGTAAAATTTAGGGTTGGAGTTGACTGCAGTAAAACTATAAATTAAAGGTCACATTGTACAATATATAATATTATCATTATGAATATAATCTGCGAGGTATTTTGTGAATTGTACTAGTTTTCATTACAAAATATACCAGATATTTATGGATATTCAATTGATTATTTAACAGGAGGTTTATTTTAAAAGAAATGATTGTTTTTATAAAAACCATAAACTTGGTGCTAAATCGTGATTTTCCAAACGAATTATTTTAGAGCATTTATTTTAAATTTAAATAACTTTGACCGACATTCAGTACCCAACTTTTTTTATTTTCTAGTTATAAAATGAAAATCCTTAATTTGTTAATTAAATGTGTTATATTATTACGTATGTATTAAGAATTATTAATAAAGGACTTATTTAAATGATAAAATACAATATAGGAACAAATAAATCTACAGCAGTGACACAGTGTAGATTACAAGTGCTTTTCCTCTTAAAAACCCTATTATCTTCAATAAAGCTGAAAACTTTTTCGAGTAGTACCTACATAAATAAATTTAATATCCTTTGATCAATATAATATTATATAGAGTTAACGGGACAAAGATTTTACAATCCGTTATCTTCGTTAGTGTACAATAATCCAATATTACGTAATAACATAACGATGGTGAATGATAATATGTAGCTGTATTATTACTGTAATATCTGTTTGTTGTATTTTCATTAAATTCAATTATTTTATAATAGGAATACAACTTTTATGTTTTAAAAATCGATGGCTTGATGGTCAAGTCAAATAAAAAACGATATCTCATGTTTGGTGAACGTTTTTGTATCAAAAAACCCTCTACCTGGTCGATAAAGGGTAAAAAACCATTGATTTCACGCGAACTCTATACAAAAATATTATAAATGGAAAATTGCAGTGGCCTTTTAAATTCAATCACCAAATTTTAGTAGTAGAATCCATTTATCAAATACAAAAAAAAAGAGAAAAAATAAATGTTTTTTTCCGTTGTAAATTTTGTCTTGAATAAAGTTTGAAGCATTTTGAAAAATTGAACGGTCCATTTAATTTCATTTTTATATAAACCCAGTGTACAAGGACACAGGGTCATTCATCAAGCATGTAGTTGCATTTTTTCAGATTTTCAAAATGTATTATAAATATTTCTATATAATTCCAATGTTACATGATCTGATTTTTTTACAACATTATTTAAATTATATTTATTGTATATTTATCTCCTATTATACGTCTTAGGGAAAACATTTTTTTAAAAATCAACCCATCTTTACTATCATATAAAAAAGCACCATCTAGGATTGAAGAAATTGTTGGTGAATTGTGTAATCGAGTTATTAATATTTAGGTTTATACACTTTATACCAATAATTGCTTTGTTACAATACCAGTAGGTAAAACATTTGTTGGTTGCGTCATTTACTCGTTATGTGTCAGTGTGTAAATGTTGTTATGACTGTTTGAATTCATCTACATTATATTAAATTTATAATTAATATGAAGCGATATTCAAAACATTATTATTTAAAAAAAAAAATAATAAGAATTTTTAATAAAATAGAGCATTTTTTAGATTCTGGGTATGACTTAACAATGTGCGTATATTTATTTTAGATTCTGAACGAAGTGATGAATGTATTGATTTTACAATGATGTGTGTTTTTTTTTGTGTTTGTGTACGCATAACTAGTCAAAATAATGCTTTTTTTTACAATTTCAAACATTGGGGGTGGTTTCCGATATAAAAGTGAATATCCTTGGTGCATTATAGAAGTCAAAAATAAACATTGTCCACAATTTTCAAAAAAATCAATAAAATCAAATGATAAAAAAACTAATCACTATAAATACTTGAAATTTTCATCAAATGTTTATGATAGTATTATCTATCTATAATTAAATTTTTAAAAAATGTTGACTGTTTTTATTAACAGTTATTTATAAACCATATAGATTTTTGATTTTTATGAGAATTTTTTTTTGAAGTGTCGATAAAAAAATTTTGGTTGACCAAAAAAAAAAAAAAAAAATGAAAATTTAATACAAGGTTCCTTATGAGTTATTCTTATTGTAGCTAAAGATATTAAAAATCGTTAGTCACAATTTTTTTTTTTATAAGTGTTTATAGTTCACATTTTTATGAAATCTATCGAAAACGGGGAAATTCACAAGTAATTTTGAAGTTGAAAAATCATAAAATTTTTTATGTTAATAACTAAGGATTAAAAATATAACACTAAGTTTTCCATAAGTTTTCCTTCAAGTATCTATAGAGAACACTCTAGAAACATCATTATAGGAAAAATTTTAAGTGCGTTTGAATTTTAAATTTTTACGAAATAGCATAACGATAACGATTTATCCTCAAACGATTTTAAATATTTATTATTATTCAAAAATTATAAGCCGTAAATACTAGACAATTTCACCAGTTATTTAGATTGGCGTTTTCTTTACACGATTTAATTTTCAAAACATTTTGACTTTTTTTGAGCTATTTATAGACAACTGAAATTTTCAATTTTTTTTTTTTGAAACAAAAATTTGTCAAATTCCTGAATATTCGCAAATTATTTTGTAGGTATAATTCATACAAATTTCTGTATAAGTAGCTAAGAGTTGAAAATTTAATACAAGATTTTTCATAAGTTCAGCTTACAATAATTATAAAAGAACTTATATTATGGTGTATTCAGGCCATTAAAACATAAACCACCTTTTTCACCAACCGCTGGAAATTATATCCTAGGTTGACAAATCATCTTCGATCAGAATCGTTTTTCGTATACAATGATAATTATCATTGGATTCAAATTTAACCCTCCTATAATATATAATAGTTATCCACATGGCAACTAATGTACAGCAAAGCGGTACCCACTTGCTTGCTTCTTTTTATTTTTATTTCATTTATAACCTCTTGGGGCAGTAATACTACGGTTTTTAACTTTGAGTGCAGTTTCTAGTAAAGAAATTGATCTGATTGGTACTTTGTGGAGGGGGAGCAAAGTTCTATTTTTTTCTTAAAAATCGAGAAATAGAAAAACAAAAGAAATCGTTCATTTTTACACTAAACCGATAATTGACAAATTCTATTTTGTTTGATAAACAAAGTTTGTTCAAATTTTACTATAATTTTTCATAAAATGTGACTTATAACTATAAAAATTGCAAATTTATTTTTTAGTTAAGCATTTATAAAATGTTCAATTTTCATATTTTTATAGATAAGTATTAAAAAAAAATGTAATACAATGTTTCTAACGAGTAATTTATATTGTAACGAAAATGTCTTAAAAAAGCACTTTTTTTTACATAAAAAAATTTTTAAGTGTATATTTAGACAAAATTAGGTATTTAAATAAACAAAAACTTTTTAAAACGTTATTTTATTGCAACTTTTTCTGTTATTGGTTTAGTGTTATCAGGAAATCTATAGTCTAATAATCACAATAAGTATTATTATAAGTGTTATGTAATCCGTGAGGTATGAAAGTAAAAAACATTATTGTGATTATATGAATTATTAAGCTACTTATTATAGTGGCACTTAGCTTAGGGTTGATTTAGATGTATACTCGTGCTTTAAAAATATTTTCCGTAGATAGTATTGAAACTTTTATCGTATGTTATTATATTATTTTTTATTTTTATTTTTTTATTTTTTGTTATTATTTTTTCACACAATGACATTTGTAAATGTGATGTTTTCTAAAAAAAAAAATGTATATCACTAATAGTACAATTTAACGCTTTATTAAAATCAAAATGGCCGGATTTACTTAGGTCATGGCTTAAATAGAGGCAGATGCTCAATATCGCGTTTTATATGCAATAATTAATCATTGAATTAAAATTTAATACATACCGTGGATTACTACAATAAATTTTTATTTTTCACTTTTTACTATAATATCTTGAATGAATGTACTTCATGTAGGTGGCATTCAAGTAAAATTCATCCGAACAAATGATAGAGATAATGCGTATTTAATGATATTGCAGTAGGTTAGACGTGATATATTTGTAACTCTTGCTGCACTACTTATTAGTAAACATAAAAACCACTAACCAGTGTATAAATATTTAAAAATACAAAAGTATAACGTGACGGTGTCATTATTGTACAGTATACTAACTATAACAACACATAATATAATACCTTTCAATTAAAACTTAAGTATTACGATCGTATTGTATTCGTTCTCGTATAACTAAACTACTACCACGGTTAGTGGTTACAGAATAAAACACCAGAATCGTTTTTTATTTTCATTTAGTTTATTCAACGAATAACGATGCTTGTTTATATATTATGTTTCTTTTACCGTTCAAATGCTATTAAATTATATTATTTTGTTCGTAAAGTAACATTTATTTTAAATGTAGGTATAGGCACATTGAATTCTTATATACACACGTATATACTCCATTCTATTATTATTATCACGTCTTTTTAAGAGATTTCAAAACATTTTAAACTCATTTACACTAAACTTTACACAGACATCTAGGCACAGTTGGTATTATTCATTTATTCATAAATATATAATAATATATGTTATTGAATAGTAAATCTTTTGACTAATTTTAAACAAAAAAACTTAGTTTTAGATATAGGTATAATAGTAACCGTTGTACGAAGATCAATTGCCAAATTATTTTCATTTTTCATACAGTGATGCCAACTTTTTAATTAATGTTTTACGAACTCCAGTATGGCCTTTTATTCTTATATACCTGTACAGTTGTACACCAAAGAATAGTCTATTTTTCAACAGCTGCCTTAACTTCTTTGTCTATGCTGAATTAATATTCGTTGGTGTGAAAATAAAATTTTTAATTACTCAACCCGATAATATTTCGAGACTGGAGAGCATTACTAAACAACCAAGTGGAATAAATCAAGATGATTTATTGTGACATTATGAGAATTTGAAACGATTTTATTCGAAAAAACTGTTTTTTTGATGATTTAACGGGCAGTGACGTAAGATGGGAACCATATCACCTTCCATCAAAATGTATACATAAAAGAAAGGTAATAATAACTTATTATTTTTTATATTATTGGTTTTAATTGTTTAAAGTTAACTTTCGTAAAATATAATTTTATCAGTATACCATAATATTGATATAACGGTCGATAAACGCTTTACTGCTTTAGTCATCGTAGAGCATAGAAGCTGCAGCTGATGCGTGATTAAAAAGGAAAATACGACGAATTTGGTAATAAGTTTACAACTATAAAATAGATAATATAATTATATTCATAATAATTGACTTGTCCAATAGGCATACTTTACTTTTTTAGAAGTCTATGAGCGTAGACAGCAGATACTTATCATCGCGAATTATGATTACCGGGTTATAAATTAAATTAGAACAAGTAATAACTTTGGTCGATTGATAAAGTTTAGTATAGTCAATGGCACCTATACCTGCATACCATAACTGAATTTGAATTTGTCTTTCTTGTCTGTAAAAGTTTAAACTAATTATAAACTAATAACATAAAAAATATATATTGATATTAAAATTATTTACCATTTTATCTATAAAGGTTAAAAAGTACAATTTGTTTTACTTACTAATATTCTTCAACCAGCTATGTATATTATTTTAAATTTTCTATTTAAATGTATTTATTTCTATTTTATTTTTTAATTTGATAAGGTTCTAAGTTATCGCATGATAGTTTTTTTATAATTTTACATATTACATAAAAAAAATATTCACAGGCAACAGTATAAAAATGTTTTTATTTTTACGGTTTCCCTCTTTTCAGAAATTCTGATTACACCACTGCATCCTGATTTTCAATTTCTCATTACTCGTCTCAGTTTTCTTGAACACACGAATACAATTTTTGTTTGAAAATAAAGGATACCTAGTGTCCTAGTATAACCTCTTCACAGACCTTTTTAATAAAATAAAAGAAAAAATATTTTAATCTCTTACACTGACCTTTTTATCTGGCCACTTAAGTTTAGATTTTTGGGATGTTCCAAAAAATTCAGAATTCTATGAAAAAAAAATGATATTAAATCATATTCATATGCAAATATAAAATATTTTAAATAACATTTACTTAACATAATAACTTGGATGGTTGTTTTATAGATAAATCAAAAATAAATAACTATTATCGACTTAAAATGCTCATTTGACATTTATGTAATGTAGTTTATTTTAGACATTTTGTCATTTTAAAAATATTTCGATTAATAAAAATGTTAAGATTTTAAATTCTTCGGTTTATACTGATAAAATGTTTTTAGAAAAAAGGAACAAAATATATTAATACAATTTACAATAATTGAATCTATGAAAAGTCTTATTTCTTCAAAATAACTTAAATATTCAAATTAGAAAAGTCATGATTATTAATTTTAAGTAATCTACATATTTGAATAGTGACAGGTATACAACATTTAATTTCAATTAGCTTTTTAAAATGTTGGACTGATGTATTAATGTTTTCTTTATATGATGTGTTATGTGAGTGATTTAACTTGGCAATGTTGTGTCTAAAATTGAATAAACTAAGTAAATTATTATTATATTATATTGATTTTTAGATTCTGAACGGAGCGATGATTGTATTGATTTTACAATGTTGTGTGTTTTTTTTTGTGTCTGAAGCGCCGGGAAAAATCAAAAAAAAATTAAGGAAAAACGGGCATTTTTACGTAAAACCAGTTTTCAACCAAATCGATTTTTTTATATGGTTGTAATTCAAAAACGAACCACTGTAAATACTTGAAATTTTCACCAAATGTTTATGTCAGTATTATCTATATACAGATAAATTTTCAAAAATTTTTGACTTTCTTTGAGTAATTTATAGATGACTGAAATTTTTGATTTTTTTGAGAAATTTTTTTTGAAGTATCGATTAAAAATATTTTTGATGACCAAAAAGTTTTGAAACTTTAATACAAGGTTCCTTATGAGTTGTTCTTATCGTAGCTAAAAAAAATTAAAAATCGTTAGTCACAATTTTTTTTATAAGCGTTTACAGTTCAAATTTTTACGAAATCTGTCGAAATGGCTAAAAATTGCAAGTAATTTTGAAGTTGAAAAATCATAAAATTGTTTGTGTTAATAACTAAGGATTAAAAATACAACATTAAGTTTTCCATAAGTTTTTCTTCAAGTATCTATAGAGAAAACTCGAAGCATCATTATAGGAAAAATTTTAAGTGCGTTTGAATTTTAAATTCTTACGAAATAGCATAACGATAACGATTTATCCTCAAACGATTTTAAATATTTATTATTATTCAAAAATTATAAGTCGTAGATACTAGACAATTTCACCAGTTATTTAGATTGGCGTTTTCTTTACACGATTTAATTTTCAAAACATTTTGACTTTTTTTGAGCTATTTATAGACAACTGAAATTTTCAATTTTTCTGAAAATTTTTTTTTGAAGTATCGATAAAATTGTTTTGGCCTAATGAAAATACTTGAAAATTTAATACAAAATTCCTCATAAGTTGTTCTTATAGTGATTAAAAAATTATAAGAACACATATTCACAATTTTTTTTTTTTTATTAGCATTTGAAGTTCAAATATTGACAAAAATTTGTAAAAATCGTATTTGCAATTTATTTTGTAGGTATAATTCATAAAAATGTTTGTATATTGTATTAGTAGCTAAGAATTGAAAATTCAACACTAGATTTTCCATAAGTATACCTTACAATAATTATAAAAGAACTTAAATTCTGATATATTCGGCCATTAAAACATAAGCCACCTTTTTCACTAACCACTCGAAATTGTATCCTAGGCTGACAAATCATCTCCGTTCAGAATCGTTTTTCGTATACAATGATACCTATCATTGCATTCAAATTTAACGCTCCTATAATATATAATAATGATCCATATGGCACCTAATGTACAGTAGAGCGGTACCCACTTACCCACTTTTTTTATTTAATGTCTTAAACACTCATTAAATTTACTAAAATGTAGATATTTAGTTGACTATTTTGTTGGTAGATGGCAAAAAATATTTCAAAAAACTTTTTTTTTTTTAAATTTAAACACTAAGAAATTAAAAAAGATATATGAAAAAAAATGAATGCATAGTAAGGTTAAAAATAAAATTTAAGTACTTATCGAAAACATTTTAATACACATCATAAGTAATAAATTATTTAGTATTCTTATTCTTTTTAGAGATAATAATATCATATTCGCAATAGACCATTACCATTATAATTTATAGCAATACATTGTAATCTAATTTAACTAGATGCAGGTTATTATAAATTTGTAATAGCATAATAATGTTTGTGGTAGCTGCTCGTAGTATAATATAGTATCTAGTTATGGGTACAACTTCTACCAGTTGCGCCATTAAGATATAAATTACGATAAATGATATAATATACAATATATATCAGTACTAGGTAGGTACGTGGTAAATGTTTGTATGGTTGTTGTATTGCATTTATCCACTGTGGGTCATCCGAATGACCGTTTGGTTGTATACCTGTTTGCTAATTTGATGAGGATTTCCTTTATTTGGGATAATTTCAGAGACCCTTTTCAACGGCCAATTACCGTATTTCTGACTAAATAGAACCACTACCGTCTTTTGTGGCACAAAATTAGTACAGATTATAGTATTTAACTGATTACAGATGCTCGGAAGGTCTGTTACACTATGATAGAATATCATTAGTATATAATTAAATATTCAAATTCAGAAATCATGTTATATTACTAAAAACACCATTAAACAATAATTATTGCTGTAATTACTAGAAAAACAATAAGAATAATATTATATTATTGATACTTCTAAAGTAAACAATTCATGATAATAAATAAAAATAATATAATTTATGTTGACGTAGATACTATAAAATTGTATATATACACGTAATATTGTCATATGTATAAGCAACTTAAGACAAAAAAAAAAAAAAATCAATAATATTTAATAGTCGAATTTGTAGTAAAGATGTTTTTCTCCCAGTAAAACAACCAATAAATATTATATATACCGAGTGATTCATCAATTTCAAAATGTATAAAATTTAGGAGGACAAGGATATGACCGGTGCACTTCTACACATTGTTGCAAAACAAATAAATGCAAGTGTAAAAAAGCAGACAGATTATGTAATTCCAAATGTCATGCTTCTAAAACTTGTGCAAATAAATAGCTAATTTTAAAATTATAGCTTAGGTACCTATTAGAAATAAAATGATAATTTTTTAATTTTTTTTTTTATATTCTATCGAAATATTTGTAATATTAATATGATAGGTGTATGAATATAATTAATTATTGTTTTAAAAATAAATAAATATTATTAACTATTATAAATAGCCAATATGTAATAATAAAATTTTAATTTATAATAAAAATAAAAAAAACTGTTAAAAAAACTGTGATTATAATAAAACTATCATTTGTAATTTATAATAAAAATAAAAAATAATATGTTGGTTAAAAAAAAAATATGGTCCACATTGCCCGAGCACAGGACCACATTGACTGGGCGATGTACACAATGCCTGGTATTCCACATTGCCCGTAACATATATATCGTTCGATAACGACGGACGGAAAACACGATCAAAGGTAAGTCACCATTTCTGTCGTACTGTCACAGTCAGTCACGAGTGCGTAGTGTTGACTGTCAACTGTCGTAAGACAACTCAAACGTCAAATGTGACGCGGACCTGGTGGATGTTGATTGTAGATCGTCCTCGCAGGTGTCTGGTCGACGTCTGTTGAGCTGTAACCGTTGTCGATGATGTACTGGTGACGGAGATGATGATCGGTCGATCTCCGTGGTCGGACGAGGGCTGACGTATCAAACGTGGTATCGTTGTCGATCGTAGTTCTTAAAACACGGGCGATCATAACGCCGTGTTGTCGCGTTGACTTTGCGTGTCGCAGAGCGCGATCGCCGGCGGCTGGTACTCGTCCGACGCGACTTGTCTTCCCGTCCCGCCTAGCCTTTGAGGCGTTGGTGGAAGAGTCAACTAAGTCGTATCGCCGTGGCCCGTGGGCCGTGGTGGTGGTTGATAAGGTGCCGACCGGTCGCTGCGGTGCCTGTGCTTAGTACTGGCGACCGTTGCGTACCGTGTCAAATGAAAATGCGAAACTATTATTTTTATAAATGGCATTCAAAACTTTATCTAAGTTTACATTACATGCTATTCATGATAATATAATTATTAATTGAACGAAACAAAACACTAAGTCACAATAAAAATAACACGATTAAACTTTGAACGTACTTAATGTTATCATAATATAATATAACATAATATAATACTAAATAGTACAATATTTATTTATACCCTTCTACATATATCTAGTGTTAGCACTACTTAGGTATATCTGGCATTTGGTTTTGAGGTTTACCTTTTAACTTTATATTATGGTTAATTTATAGAAAGAATAACTATGGGTTTTATACTTGCAGCTTATAAGTTTAAAAGATATCAATTATTTTAAACTAAATTTGAATACACGTGTACCTTGAATTTCAATTACACGTGTATATATACTTACGGGTATTAATACGTTTAAGCTATGTGTACACTGTACATGGTATCCTTGTACACATGTTGGTTAATACTTGGTAAAAATCATGAGCTACAAAATGTTTACGTTATATGATATTATATTATATTATGATTTTCTGTAAATGTATAGCTTATTATATATTTGTATTATTTATAGAAAATATAAAAGAATATAATAAAATAATTACTTGGATAGATTTTGATATTGATAATATTTTATGACTATAATTAAATATTCAGACAAATATATAAATGTAAAACAACAAATTTTCAAAAGAAAAATTACCATCTTACAAATGCTTAACTTTGTATACCAATTTTAATACCATTTTAATTACAATGGACTATGTATCTGTTAAATCTGTTTCATTACTCACACCCACAGCTTAAATTTTCAAGATGAGAATTGATTTAAGAATTTAACTGAAACGTATTTAAATTTGTCTCAATTCTTTCAAATATAATATATTTTAATTTTATTTAAAACATTTATAAATAAGTATAGTTAAGCTTAAAAAACAAACAACGCTTTACTAAAATCATATTGAATGAACGTTTAAAGAAAACGTAATAGGTTAATACATTCGAAACACTATATCACTATATAAATAATGAAGTTTAAATAATAGCTATATTGTATATTTATATTGATTATATAAATATAATTATATATTTATGATGGTATATTTGGATGCAGTTTATTATAATCTTTTATAATAATCAAAAGTTTTTATTATTCAATCTGTAATAACTGTTAGTAATTTGTGTACAAATACATATTACAATGTATGTACGGTATATTATAACAAAGGTCGTTCACTTGTGAAAATTGGTTTGAAATGCTATTTACTCGGTATAGTATTCAATGAATGGGCCCACAAGTGAGTGGAAAAATATGTTCTAAAATAATTTACCACACTACTAATCCCTGATTAATAACTGTATTTATATATTTACAATTAATCCTATTACTCTTGTGTACTGAACATATATTTTATGAGAATTGTCCTATTCACAATTTTCTTTCGAATAGTTTGTATACAATTTGTTTTTACATCCCTGGTATAAAAAAACTATTTCTGTATTAACTTATTATGATAAACTTAATATTTTTACAAATAGATGGTATTTTTAATGTTTTTGACGGATTATAATATAATACACTTACATAGCCAAGTGAAAAATGGGAAAATTATTTTTTCTGTAATACCTATAGTATAATATTCCAGTTTACACATGTTTTAATAATGTGTGTCAGAATACATTTTGACATTAATATAAAAAAAAAACCTAAAAATTACGCGTTTTCTATATAAAAAAGTTTTTTTTAGTAAATACTCGTATGACAGAATTCGTTTTGACTTTTCGAAGAAGACATTTTTTTCACGAGTGATCAAAAACGAACATTTCATTTTGAACTTAGATTATTTGACAAGGTTTTTGTGTAGATAATATGTCGAAAATAAAAAAAAAAATGATAATTATATGATAGTAGTTGTGTAGGTATGTGTAATGTGTATACCTATTATACCAAATAGAAATTCCAATAAGTGGATGATTCGATCAACTGTGAAAACTTACGAATGCCGAAGACAATTCAACCAAACTCAATAAAATGGGAACGGTTTACGATTCGTTATTATTTATGCCAATAAATTATAGGTTGGTAACTGTTTCGAGTTGAGACTAACAATAATGCAAAAAGTGCTCTATAGTGCTCGTGTTTTTAAGAACTCAAACTTTACATACTCAATACAAGCTTATGCTTATAGGGAGTTTGCATTTTTGTATTTAAAAAGAAAAACTCAATTTATTATTATATGTATTATTATTGTTTTTTCATAAAATAAACTATTATTATTAGTACCTATATTAACTTGAGAGTCTAATAGTTATGAAACTAATAATTCTATATGTCATCAAAAATATTAAAATGACGATGTTAGGTTATAACGTAATAACCAATACATGTTGATATCTATGTAAATAGGTAGGTAGATACGATCAAAGTATTATAGTGGTTTTATGAACAAAAAAAAGCCTATAAGTATCAATTCCATTAAATATGATGAAAATAATAATAGCATTTTACCTATACTCTATAGTATATTATGTATACCTAAGTATAAATTAGTTATAAAAACACTACGAAAATAGGTTAGTTTATTCATTTATTTTCTGTATTTGTATCGATTATAGATAACAATGTTTAGATCATAATAATAAATAACAAATAGGTAGCTTTTTTTTCACTACAAAATTGAATATTTAATATGACGCTTAACTGCTTAAGTAAAAATTATAATAATTAGTTGTTCAGTGGCGTACATAAAATGTTTATAATCAGGGTGGGCAAGTGTTTCATACAACTTTTATTATTACTATAATTATTTATACATAAATGATAAATATAATATGTTTTATTCATATATTTTCAAGTTTTATATTAGTAGTGAACACATGACATAGATTTGCACAAACATAGTTTGTTTTCTTTTCATTTACGCGATTGAAATTTTCAATGTATTTTTTTATACTTGTGAAGATAGAACGTTTATTTTTGGTCTCGATGGATTTCACGTTAAACAAGCATCGTGGTACCTACCTAGCGTGTAATAAAATAATAATGTTAGGTAATACAATTTATAGTGGAGTTTTATTAGTATGTCTAGAGTAGTAGGTACTTACGTATTGCGAATTCTCATGGGAAATTCGATTAGATCGGTTGGTTTTGCGAAATCACTTTTTGATGTGCAGTTGTGCTAGTTTATATTAGCTATTTAATGTAATACAATAATATATAATAATAGTGGCGAATAACATTGTTTCAGGTTAGAATATAGTACGTTAGGAGCACCAGATACCAACCAGTTCAAAAAGAAAATACAAATACTAAAAGGTAAAATAATACATTAACGTTTACGGTATACTGTAATGTATATTATTATATAGTTTAATATATATATACCATTATACCATAATACCGTGAAGATCGTAGATATAATTTCTGGTTATATAGCATATGTTAATTAGTTACGAATACAAACCATTATCCAGGGATATTGATCTAACATTACTGGAAAACAGAATCAATATATTGGAAGACAAGTCCTGGGTCATGTAATTCGTCATTTCATCAGTAAATTATATGTGTATTATACATATTCTTGATCTGCGCATTTATGCCACAGTGATATTTTGGCAAAATAATATTGAAATTGATAATTATAGAATCGTACGCGGTTTTTTTTTTTTAGAAAAATTTATTCTAAAACACAAGCACTATTGTACATTTGTTTAACGCGCGTATTTTTTACATTAATATCGAAGATTATATAAATAAAAAACCACTGTTGCATGACCATTAAAAATGTTTAGATGGACAATTTTACACTGATTTCAATCGGAATCCCACTACCGTTTAGTAAGATAATACATATAGATACATATATATTATATATATATATATATAATATATAGATCCTTATATTATATATAAGATAAGTACATATGATTACAGTTTAGGATTACTTGGCTGTAACCAATAAGTTCTGCGATTACTAAAATCTTTTTTTTTTATGAAATTTCAATAGAATAATTTCATTTCATTTCTGAAGTCTGTAATCATATTGTATAACCATGCTATGTTTTCGATTATTTTAAATCATAATAATTGTCATTTATTATTTTCACAGTGCAAAAAGCAATAATAAAAATATTTAAATTATTTTGTAGAAATTCGTTATTTGCAAGTTTCAATGTAGCATGATGGAAGTGTCGGTCGTTGACTGTGATATACCAGAGATAGTTATTATGTACTGACCGTATATGTTATTAAATGCTCAATATTTTTATTATTACTTATATTCTTCGTTTAGTGTTTACTGTTTAGAGTCGTAAAGCTTATATAGTTGCCTGTGTTTTATTTCAATACTTAAAGTCTATACTCTATGAGTAATATAACAGTCTATAATATTATGAGTTTTAAGACGTGACCTCGGTCGGTAAATTTTTCTACCATTTTCCAAACCTCTGAGACAATATTTTTTTTTATCGTACCGTTTTATGACGATTGAGGGGAGGGGTCCCGCATTAAATTTCGCCTGATCACGAACCACAAACATTGACTCGATCGGACTCGGTTTGCAGACTGTGAGCTGTACCTGTTACCCGCCGAATCGGGTCGGCTGTCGTCCAGGGACCTGCCGCTGACCCGCGGACAACAGCAACAGCAGTGCGTGGTCAGGTTCGCTCAGCGACACCGCGCCCGGCTGGTGGTGGACATCGTCAAGCTGAACGTGCCGTGCAAACGCGGCCGGCTCCAGGTGTCCGGCCACCAGCCGGTGTGCGGCAAGCTGGAGGACCTGCGCGAAGCCGACCGGCACTACGTGCTGGACGCCGGTCGATCGCCGCCGCCGACGGTGACGTCCACGGTTAACCGGTACGCGTTCTCCGTCGTCTACCGGTTGGCCGCCAACTGTTTTGACAACGACGTGGCACAGCAGAACGGTACCGTCGTGTTCACGCCCGGTTCCGAGTGCCGGTACAAGGTCACTCAGCCGTACGGTTACCGGTTGCGGTTGCTCATCAATTCCGTGCCGTTCGGTCATCAGACCGCGGACGCTGACGCGGCTGTCACCGCCGACTACGACCATGTGGCCACCACCGCCAAAACCATGACGGTTAGTATTCAGTGAAATTATACTATTGTTATTAATGAGTATTAGATATAAAAATAAAAAAACTCCTTCATTTTTTTTTTTTGTTTATTTTTTGTCGTGATTTCAAAATAATATATTATATCGACGATTGCATAATGAACATTTTTGTATTATCATTAGATCACAACAGTTGTCGATCAAGTTATTTTTTACGGAGTAGTGGGAGCTTGTTCTTTTAAGGCAATTAAAATTATTATTATTTAGGTACATTAATGGATTTTATAAATAGTAGTATGTATAAATAATATTGAAAAAAAAAAACTAAGTGAGTGTG
>VUJU01001476.1:0-56557 GCA_009835225.1 Aphis craccivora | reverse complement strand
ACAAATTGAAAGAATAAGTAATTAATGTGTTATGTGTAATATTGTATTTATAATTTTCAAACATTTTTACCGAGTAAACATTTTTTAATAATTAATGTTTATATATATAAAAAAAAAAAAAACATTGAATATTTGAAATGACTATAATAAAATGATGTTTTCACGACATTTATTTTATTCAAAATATTATAAAACTGAAAAGTTTTTAAAATATATTTTTATAAATAATATGATATTTTAAAAAGATATTGTAATATTATTAAAATTGTTTTTTAATACATTTATAAAATATCAAACAACCGGCCAAAGTATGATTACAAAACATCTTAAAAACAAATTAATTTGTTATGGAGATCATCTCAAGTTGTTTTAAAAACATATTCATATTTAATAAAATATTTTATAAACATTTTAAAATTATAATATTGCTATGTGGGTATTGACGTAACATAACCACATTCATAAGCCACTTTTTTTTTTAAACTATCACAATTTATTTAATTATATTATTACTTATAATATATAATATTACCTCCCATTGAAGATTCTAAGCACGCCACTGCCCACTGTCTTCATAAAAATTAGTTTAAAGATTTATTTATTATTATTCAAGTATAATTGAATAAAGGCAACGTATAGGCAACTTATTGTACGATAGACGATTGCTATTGATCACGGACCACGGTTTAAGATATACATATAATATATCTCAGTCCGTGCTATTAATAGAGATGTAATCATGGTTGTAATATAGTATATACAACACTCAATGTTGCGATCAAAATGTATCAATAGTCAATACACCTTGGTTGCGATCATGAAGACTAGAGATATCTTTAGTCATCTTCATGGTTGTGATCATATATTATGACGACAGAAAGGAATTTTTCAATTGACAGTTAGCACAGTGCTTTCAGTACTTGCAGCGCGGTGGACGGCGGTCTGGCGAACTAATTAACGTTTCATATAATTATATTATATAATATTAATTAGATAGGTACTCGGAGACGGAATACGCCGAATACTAATACCTAATTAAAGTATATTACCTATAATATATCTATGGAGTGTGTGAGTAGATATGATTTTATTTTTTAAAAAGAATACCTATTTTTGGTAGTCTTGTAGTCTGTAGAGTGCATCGTGAATGGATGATTAGTGTACAACGGTAAAGTTGATCACATTTATTTTGTTATAGGTATTCTTACTATAAATTAAACGTGAGAAAAAAGTTATCTAATTTTAATTGTTTAAATACAGACATTCGGTGTTTGAAGTACCTAAATATCTGATTCTGAATGGAACAATCAAGATCTAGCATTAACAATTGTGCAATAAATTTCAAGTGAGCAAATTCATTTTTGAGTACCAGTACATAATATTTTTCTTTTAATCTAAGTACATTTTGAAGTGATTTTATTTTCTATACCTAAAGATGGTTTAATTGAGGGACATCTACTAAAAAAAAAAAAACCCCAAATCTTTTACATAATGGTTAGAACAAAATAAAAATGACGTTTTGTTTAACTAATAACTTGTATTTGTATCATAAATATATTTTAAACCCCCCTCCCAAAAAAAATCTACGCCACATAGGTGTTTTTATAAATTACCAATGTATTAATGTATACTAAAACACTGTTTCACTGCACATTTGTGCTTTCATTGTACAATTTGTATAAAACCATTCACTGTTTTCTCTCACACAATAGTAGGTGCACACAGACAAGCACAGACATGTGTAAATATACAAACGATAAACATGTACAGAAGAAAATATATTAGAAAATAATGTTTTGAACATAATCAAAATTTTTGATATAAATAGTAAAATACATTAAGCCAGCTTTAGCTGACTCCCAATACCTCTATATAAACCTCTTGTTGCCTGTTGGTATTCAATTTTATACAGCTAAAACTTAAGATCAACTAAGCATTTTTGTTAACTAATATTATACAAATGTATATTATAATTTAGTTATAAAAATATCAAAAATGGTTTTCTTAACCTATTTTTGTCTTCAACACAAGAAATATACTTTCATACAACTTTAAATTAACAACTGTTATTCTGATAAACAATTTGTAATGAATGTCAATATATGTGATACCATATTGTTTCTTATTAAACCCGTAAATAAATATTTATTACCAATAATGATATTTTTTTTTTTTTTTTGAAAGTATGATTGTATATTTTACAGTTCTAATGTGTAGATGATAGTAGATGATTATTAATCCATGTTTAATATAAAAGTGAATGTGTCACATTTTATATGTTATTAGTATATTCAACAAATAATTACATTTTTTCCTGAAAAATAAATGGTGAAGTATAAAATTCATAAAATATTCAAATTTAATTCCAAGGATTTCAACATACTAATACAAGATTCATCAGAAGTTAATTTACTTGAATTATAAAAAAATAGTTAACCATGGGAAAATATTGATAAACAAATTACAATTATTCATTAGGTACCTATATTTATTCATAAAAAAACAATGCAAATGAATTGAATTAATTTTCATAATTTATGTTTATTTAATAATATATAACCTTCCTTATAATAATTAATTAATTTAAAAAAAATTGTTTTCAGGTATAATCATATATTAAACAGTTCTAAGGTGTTGACAATTCCACTTGTAAGATGTGATGAAATGATTAATACAATTATTAAACAGAGAGTTATTGATGAAACTAACCATAATAATGATGGTCAATTATTACCACTAAGGTAAGAAGAATTGTATTCAAAGAATATTTTATTTAAATTATTTATTGAGTAAGGAATTATTATAATTGTTAAGTAAATTTTATGTGGCTTTATCAGAAGTATATAAATAGTATAATTATAGTTATTTATTTTAAAATTGTTATTTTCTTTTTCAGAGCTATTAAACAAGAAATTGTAAATGAAACCAACCATAATCATGATAAATTACTAAAAGTAAGGTAAGAACTATTTTTTTTTGTTTTGGTTGAGTACTTAAATGAATTTTTTAGTAATTTGTGCGTGGTATCCAAAATATATAAATTTATTTTATCAGCTTAATGAGGAGAAATGTTTTGAGTTAAGGGCTGCTAGTTGTGGAATATAGAATGTAGAACACAGACCATTACCTAGTTATAGTATCATTTAAAATAAAACTGGCCTTTAGTCTTTTAGTCGGCATCAGAAAAAACTGAAAGGTAGAGCCCTAAGTTGCCATAGGTTGTGATGTGCAACGTTGCCGGTTCGAACCTCAGTCACGGGCAGCACCTCTCTTCGGGCATTTCACGGTGCCTGGAGAGAGAGACCGCCATGCATGGCAGAAACCTACGGGTGTCCGAACTAGGCCTTCGGGCCTACTCCCAGACTACATATGCCATACAAAAAGTATGACATAAATTTGACGTGAGAAGTCCACAGAGGACAGTAAATGTTGGAAAAGTAGAACCTTTGTAAAAGTAGTTTTAAAATGTTTACCTATTAGCGCCCATGTATTTAGTGTATAGTTATAATTATAGTTCTTTTAGTTCTTTATTTCGAAATAGTAATAATTTTTTTCAGAACTATCAAAGTGGAAGTTGTTGATGAAGTCAATGATAATAATGATAATTTTCTATTACAACTAGGGTGAGAATTTTATTTAAATAATAAAAAAATATGTAAATAACTATTTATTTATACCTAACTTATGAATAGACATTTTTTTTTCAAATAATTAATATATTCCATGGTTTTTTTTAAAAAAAAAGAATAATATTATTTTTAAAATTTAAATTCAATGATGTGTCATTAGATATGAAAACCGATTTTAAAGAAAAACTGTATGCCAACTGATATCACCTAGTATATTTTGATAATTTTTTATTAGGTATTACATTCAAATGGGACTATTATTATCATCCTTTCATTGATGATAGAATATACTTTTATAGTTTATTATTCTACTCTACAATCAATTTGTTAATGATGCTATGATGTTGGTATTTATTAACTAGTTACCTACTAAACCAGTGTTTCCCAAAGGGTGTGCCGCGGCACACTAGTATGTTGTGAAATTTGAAAGTTGTGCCACGACAACTTGAACTTTTTATAATAGTACCCAACATCATTATATACCTATTATTTGATAAGTAGATTATATTTATCCAAAGTGTGCAGTGACTTATAAAAACTAATAATAATGTGCCACGATGGGAAAAAGTTTGGTAATGACTGTACTAAACAATAATAATATGTGTGTAATAAAAATAATAGAAGAAATACAATGTTTTTATCAACAATTAATTTAATCTACTATATTTATAAAAGTAAATAAATTACTATAAAATATAACATAGTTATATAAATTTATTTTAATGGAATATACTTAGTAATATAAGTTGTGAGAATGTCTCCACACAATATGTTTCTCCAATATACTATGATTCACTATTAAATGAAATTTTAACAAATATAGTGGCCTAATCAATTTTTAGATACATTCAGCACCTACAACATGTGTCATGTACAATAAAGCGATTACCTGCTTATCAACTTTTTTTGAAAGTTCATATTATTTATATAAACGTATTCAGTTTGTTAAATAATTAAATTGTATAGTTGTGACTAAGTTATGTTTATATATAATATATATTAAATAAATGTTATATGTATTTAATTTACTAATTTAACATTCATATTTTAAGATTTTAATGTATATTTGGTAATTGATCAGCAAATTTTTTTTTTATAAGATAAGATAAGATATTCCTAGCCTTGGCTATCTACATCTATTGATATTTACAATGATACATTTTTAATTATTTGAACATGATTAAATTATATCAAAATTTAAATAGTAAGATAGAATTTGCTATCTTGTATATTATATATACATTAGTGATCATTAAAATTAGTGATAATTACGCCGAGGCGTAACTCTATAATTTAAGTAACAGTGAACTTATATAATGATAATTAACAATATAAAAACATAAACAAATATAAATTATATAACAAGTTGTGAAGCTTATAATATTAGACACTACAAGTAACATACCAGCTGCTTTATATTGTGTGAAGTTGTTCAACCAGAAGGTCATGCGGACGTCCACGTTTTAATCTTTGAGGCTGATACACCTGGAGTTATAGTTAAATGAGCCAGAATAGTTGAGCAGTGAGATATAGAATTTTTTTTATGAGGTTTTAATGTGGTCTATGATTTCCTAGATCTGAAGGTCTTTGTTAGGTTTACGTTCCTTATAAACCAAGGTGCGTTTGCAATAATACGTAGCACTTTATTTTGAAAAATTTCAATTTTACTGATGTGGGTGGTCGCGCATTTCCCCCAGATCGGACATGCATAAGTGAGTAGTGGCGTAGAATTTGTTTGTATATAAGAAGAGAGCATTTTTTCTGTATTGAAGATTTTTTATTTAGAATAGCCAATAAGGTATAACATAGAAAGGCACTGATATGTCTGTTGAAGTTTGGATGAGATATGGGGCTGCGATGCTGGTCGTTTATCCAATGTCAAGCCGAGGTACTTTTCTAACGATTTCCAAGGTATATTTACATTGTTAAATGTTAATTGTGCAAGAGGGTGGTAAGAACGAAAACTGAAAATAATATCTATGCTTTTTGACGCATTTATTTGGATAGGTACGCCATTTAATACACCAATAAGATATTGTATCAAGATGTACTTGCGGATTTGTTGTTATTGCTTCAATGTTACGTGATTCTGTGAAAATTATAGTATCGTCTGCAAAGAGGGCGATATTCGTACGAGGTGACTGGGGGTTATCACATACGTAGATGTTAAATAGTATGGGAGTATGAGACCAAGCTTAGAGCCCTGAGGTACACCAGCAGATATAGGCATAAGGTCAGAGGTGTTATCATTTATTTTAACAACGAACTACCTGTTAAGTAGAAATGAATTTATAATGAACAGATAGAGTATTTATGGATTTTACTATTTTAGTTTAAACAGTAGGCCCTCGTGCCAAACTTTATCAAATGCGTTTGATATATCTATAAATACAGCTCCGGTATGACAATGTTTTTCGAATGCAATATTACCTAATGTGTTCAGTTATTCTAAATAATTGTTGAACTGTAGAATGATTTGATCTAAACCCGAATTAGAATTTAGGTATAAGATCTATGACATTTAAATAGAAAAGAAGTCTAGTGTGAATGATTTTTTCAAACAATTTTGAAATTGAAGATAAGAGACTAATTGGCCTATAACTGTCAGGATTGGATTTGTCCTTCCCTGGTTTGTTTATTAGTATTATGGTTGCAACTTTCCATTTATAAGGAAAGTAACCAAGACGCAATAATGAGTTAAATAATGTGGTCATAAACACTAGTCCTTTCGGTCGTAGTTTTTTTAGCATAAGGTTTGTAATTTTGTCGTGACCCGGTGATATATTGTTCGGAAGATTTTTAATACCTAATTTGTTTGATTTCATTTGGTGTTACGTAACTTATGGAATTTTGGACTTCATGGTTTGGTAGTTCTAAGGTGTGTTTTACTTACTATTAGGTCGTTGCTGGGATTACAGATATGGTGGGGAGAAAACATATAAAACATCACATTTTTCTAGATCGGATATGACAAGATTTGCATCAGTGCGGAGAGGGGGAATGGTGTTGATATATTGGTTTAGTAGCCTTTTTGTTGCTTTCCATAAATTTGATTCTCCCGGTCGCATGTTTGACAAGTAACTATTATATGAGGATAAACGGTAATTTTGTAAAGCTACTTGGACTTCTTTGGTGAGTAGAATTAGTATTTTTTTTATCTGTAAGATTTCTATGGTTAGATTACGTCGAATAAGTGAAGATATGGAGTGTGGTAAGTTGCCAGGACTGTGTATATTTTGCGGTACGGAATTAGACAGGTCTGAGCGGCTTCTGTTATGACGTTCGTCAGATGTTTGGCTGTTTGTTCTGCTATTTGAGTGGTAGGTATACTTGTTGGTATTTTCGAATTAGATTGTACATGTAACTAGGGCACTATAGATAACAGGTATGCTAAGCCACAATTTTGCGACTCATTTATCACATATAATATTATGGAATTACGAAGTTGCCCCGTTTATTTTACCATTGATAAACGAGTCGCAAAATGGCAGTTTAGCATACCCATATATTTAGTGCCTTAATGTAACATGGTTATAAAATCCATTCCAGTCTGATTTGCCTTTAATTAATGAGTTAAAAAAAGAGAGGGTGAATTAATCGGTATTTTTACAGGTATGTGATCCGACTCGAGTTCGATGAGAGGTACATGTTCGCATACAAATGGGACAGATTTAATTATTAAAATATCTAATATATCGGGCAAATGGTTTGTATCTGTTGGAAAGTAAGTAGGTATACTTGGAACTGATATTGAGGAAGGTGTGTTGTCTATGAATGCTTATGATTTTGAGCCATTTGGATTTGTAACACGGCAGCCCCAGTTAATGTGTTTAGAATTTAAATCACCGGCAATTATAATTGAGTTATCTAGGCTCATGACTTTTTCATAATCTGCGATAAGCATTTGGCGACTAGGAAGTAGGAGGTTGATAAGCACTGACGAACGTTGTATACTTATTGTTTATTGTTAATGAAAACTGCTACGGCTTTTAGGTATGTCAGGACGAGCGTAGGCAATTGTTGTTGTTTGATTTTGTTACGTACTAGAATAGCCACTCCGCCCATGGCACGAGATTGTGTAATACGATCATAGACCTTATACTTGTAGAAGTTTTTAATTTTTTTGTGTAATGTATCAAATTTCAGGATGATGCAAGAATTTCAAATTGATTAGTATTTTTATTAATATTTGCAAATTTAGTTATAATAATTTAAATTGTTTTTCTTTTCAGAAGTATGTGTAGACCTAATGAAATAAATACAATTCGTAGTGAAATTAAAATTGAAAGAGATTTAATCGATAGATATGAGTTTGAAGGAATAGTTTCTAACAACAGCCATACCTTGGAAATCATTAACTGTATGGAATTGGGAATGAGATCTAACTCAAAGGAAAAAGTCCCAGACAAACTTCAAATCAATAAGCAATTTCACACTGGAGATAATCCTCAGGAACGTAACAAACCATCAAACGTAAAAACAGATATGATAAAACACATTAATACAGGAGAAAAGCCCTTAAAATGTGATGTTTGTCAGAGAGCTTTTAATTTCAAATCATATTTGGCAAGACATGTTACGATTCATTCAGGAGAAAAGCCTTTCAAATGTGATGTTTGTCAGAGAGCTTTTAATTTCAAATCATATTTGGCAAGACATGTTACGATTCATTCAGAAGAAAAGCCCTTCAAATGTGATGTTTGTGAGAGAGCTTTTAGGTTGAAATCAGATTTGAAAGTACATAAAATGATTCATACAAGTGTAAAGCCCTACAAATGTGATGTCTGCCATAAAGCTTTTGTTAGATCTATTGCCCTACAGTACCATATGAGGATTCATAATGGAGACAAACCTCACAAATGTAACATGTGTAAAAAATCATTTGGTATACTAGGTGGATTAAAAAAGCATATGTTGATTCATATAGAAGAGAAGCCCTTCAAATGTGATGTCTGCCATAAAGCTTTTATTAGAACAGATAACCTAAAGTACCATATTATGAAGATTCATAATGAAGACAGACCTCACATATGTGACGTGTGTAAAAAATCATTTGCAATGTCAGGTGGATTAAAATATCATATGCTGATTCATTCTGATTATAAGCCTTATAAATGCATTATCTGTGATAATGGATTTCGTCAATCACATAATTTAAAAATTCATAATAGAATACATACTGGGGAAAAGCCTTACAAATGCACAATATGTAATTATAGATTTTCTTCATCTTCAGGCTTAACATATCATAAAATACTTCATGCCAGAGAAAAGACTTATAAATGTGATATATGTAATAAAGCATTTATAATTAGTTCTAGTCTCACATATCATAAAATGATACATAGTGGGGAAAAGCCTTTTAAATGCAACATCTGTTTGAAAACATTTAGTAGTAAAACAAGTATCACACTTCACATGAGTTCTCATACTGGATATCTGCCTCACAAATGTAATATTTGTTGTAAATTGCTTGTTTCCATTTCAAAATTGAACCATCATATTATGAGACTACACTCTGGAGAAGCTCCTTATGAATGTGATATCTGCAATCAATCATTTAATACAAAACCAAAGTTGACAACTCACATTATGCATCATTTAGGAAATGACAAACCTTACAAATGCAAGATCTGTATCAAAACATTTGGGACGAATGGAGAACTTAACCGTCATCAATTAGTTCATACGGGAGTAAAGCAATATAAATGTATTATTTTTCCTAAAGCATTTGGTAAATCTCACCAACTTAAGTACCATAATGATGATTCATAACTGAGATTTTCCTTAAAATTGTGACATGTGTATAAAAAAATTTTCAGCACACTCAAGATATAAGCTTTATAAATGTAATATCTGTGATAAAGGATTTAATCAATTTTATTATTTAAAAATGAATAAAATGAAACCTATTTATTTATAATCATAACTCGTATTTTTTTATCATGTTATCACAAATATAATAAATAATATAACATAATTTAAAACTTATTCATCTTTACCTATATGTATTATTTTATTGTTAGATTTACGTCTTTCAACATATAAATACTGCTATAAAGAACAATGGTAACCATTTATTTGAATAATAAATAACATATTAAATATAAATATAACAATTTATAAGTCTTATAGGCATAAATAAAAATTGTATAACATAGCACATGATAAAAGTTTAGAATTTATTTGTTATAAAAAATAAAAAATTATTATTGTATAATAAAATTATGAAAAAGAAAAATTAACAAAAATATGGTATGATATAATATACGAGTAATGATAATTATTTTAAAAAACAATGCATACAAGAACAAGATTATTTAAAATATTTTAAATTGTAGAACAATGTAAGAAATAGGAAGATATAACATATTCACTAAACATTATTGGTCATGATTAAAAGGATTTTCAATACGAATGGTTATAGTCTAGCATTTATGCCCTTTGTTGTTTCAACATAATTTCCTATATTATGATCTTCCATATCTTTCCAGGAATTTAACAATTGATTTTCGGCTTTAGAAACAGTTGTCTTTCCCATAAGTAGCATGAAACATAAATACTTTTATTTTTAAATTGTATTTTATTAAAGTATATTTACAAGAAGTATAAAATATATAAAATTCATCCCCAAAAAAACGCATGAACTATTTATTATGCATTTAATGTCTTACCTGCATTAAATTATAAGATATATACTTAGATTGTTGATATTTTTATGATAATAGACAGTTCTATATCATCCAATCCTCTATGCAAGGAAATCCTATTAATTTCAGTTAGAGATCTTGTAATATTCGGGGGTTGTTAAAGTGGCTGATGTGTTTGTTATATAGTAAAAATATGAATGTGAGGTAGAAAGCTATAAATTATTGGGTATATGAATAGATTCTGGGCAATTACTCTTTTTAACGGTTTATGTTGACTTATCTGCTTATAAAGTAAGTGGGGTTTGTGAATCACCCCAACATGGTTAGGTTGATTACCAGCTAGCCAAATATTTTAGATTATTACCGATCATGTCAGAAAATATCGGCTAGTACCTATACAAGGCTATAACTGGTAGGTACTTAATAATATTTTTAAAATTAGTACCTATATTTGTTGTTATTGCTTATTATATAAACCAGCGTTAAAGCGGTTCTCAAACTAGTACGCGGATGACCACATGGTGGTAGAACGGAAAATTAAAGATAAATATTCGATTCTGATCTCATTGAAAATGTATTATTTAATTCGTATCCTATTTTAAAAAACTAATTAATAAAAACAATTATATTGTAGTAGTTTACGGTCATATTGTTTAAATGCGTTTAACTAAAAACTGAAGTAGGTACCTATTTATAATTGTACAGTTTGAATCGTTTTATTTTTAGTCAAAATTAGTGGTACGTGATTGATTAATAATACACCTAAGTGGTACCCCAAACAAATTTGAGTAGCGCTGATATACACAGTAAGTAGGTACCTACTCTCTTTGTGTAATATAACTATTTTTTTTTATTGTTACTTGGGCAGCTGGGCGTCCACACTTTGATTAAGTGCTATTAGCATAGATTAAATATATTTAAGTATATTTAATCCATGCTATTAGGTAGTATATTTGAATTATTATTTACATCTATTGATACACGACGAATTACATTTAATTTGTAGTTGGATTTTGTTATTTCAATTGAATCAATTGGTAACCTGGTTTACCTTTATTCCTCGAGGTTTTATTTCTCAGGTTTTAAACCTCAATTCAATTTGTATAGCTTTTATTGTTTTTAAAGCATTTAACTATAAATTATTGTTAGGTAGATTTATCTTAGTGCTACACATTAACACGTTGTATCAAAATATAAATAGATATATTATAATATAATATTATTTTTTGTCATGGATAGATCAATCTTAAACCGTGATTCTGCTACATGCTCTGATATGTATCCACATGATAAAATAACTATATTATTTTATCATGTGTGTCTATAGTAAGGCACTGTAGAGATCTTTATAGGGTACTACCAGTACTACCTTAGGTATCCAGTATTCAGTATCCACCTTGCATGCTTCAGCTCACTCCTTATCACTTATTAAATTATCTCATATCAGTTATCAGTTTAACGGACGGAACCATAAATACAATAGATTCTATTATCTATGGACGGAACAGTCTCTATCACGGTTCTTTATATTCGTGGTCTCTATACTTACATAGATCATAATATATCGTAATTCGTATAATGATCTAAGTCCCTATACGTCATCTTCTACAGTTCTACCAGGCTATCTTTATTATCTATGTCTTCTACGCGGCTGTATGTGCAATCTGCCATGACAAAATAATATTGTGTCATGCAATCTGCAATATTCTAACCACGGTTTAAGATAGAAAGATAGGTCCATGACAATAAAATAATATAATATATTATATTTTGTCATGGATAGATCTATCTTAAACCGTAGTTCTAACCTCAATTCTAACTATCTCCGGACTCTGCCACTCTGGGTAGTGGGTGTCTTAAAACAGTCATGAGTTAGAAGTTTAGAACACTCAGAACAATATTATTATTCCTCACTTCTTCAGACTTCAAAAGACGTTTATATTTCCAAATATAAAAATATTTCATTTTTTAAAAACAATATTTTTGTAGTCTTGTGGAACGCATGGATAACTAGTGTACATCGGTAAAGTTATTCGCATTGATTTTGTTATGTTCCTACTATAAATAAAAGTGAAATAAAAGTTATCTTATTTTGATTGTTAGTATTCTGTGTTTGAAGGAGTTAGGAGGATATTAAATGCAATTCAGTATGGAACAGTCAAGAATTAGCATTAACAATTACGCTATAAATTTCAAGTGAGTAAATTCATTTTAAGGTGCCAGTTCATATAACATTAAATTTTTGAAGTGGAACTTCTTTACTGAGGGTATGACAACATGGACAACAATATATAGTCACGTGACCGACTGATCAGAATGAAACGCCCTAACGACACGTTTGTTATTGTTACTATAGAAACTAGAAACAAAATTATTATTATTTCTAGAAAATAATATATATTATAGTCTTAAGGATGTAGACCACACATAAGTATCACTATTAAATGATTCAGATTGGCATATTTATTTTCAAAAAATAGATGAACATTTTTACAAATGTATAAGATACCTACTAGATATTAGGTATATGACCTTCACGAGGTGCATCACGGGTAATGCTAACAATATGTCAAAAAAATTCTACCAGCAATAACCCTCGATTTAATCATGTCTTCAGCTGTGATGGACCCAAACTATTATTCCAATCTGTTGGTCAAGTCACTAATTTTTTCCTTGTATCCTTAGTAAAGTAGTTTCACTTCATACACGCGTACTTGTAACAAGTAACAGTTATTTTAATCTAGATACATTTTGTAGTGATTTTCTATTCTATACTTATAGGTAATTTTATAAATTACCAATGTATTAATGAATTAATGTATACCTCCACTGCTTCACTGCATATTTGTGCTTTCATTGTACAATTTGTATAAATCCATTCACTGTTTTCTCACACACAATTGTAGGTGCACACAGAGAAGCACAGACTTGTGTAAATAAACAAACGTTAAACATACACAGAAGAAAATATTTTAGAAAAGAATGTTTTGAATAGGGATGGGAACAATCGAGAGAAATCACTCGAAATACTCGATTGTTTTGAAAACTCTCGAGTGATTCTCTCCGTATCGAAATCAACTGAAATAGTCGAATGATAAAAAATTACTCGGCGAGTCGTGATTTCGCGAGTGATTCTTTCGAAGTTAAATCGATTATGTCTTATGTCTAAAACGTAAAACAATTGAATTAAAACTATAAATTACTGGGTTATTACTTATTAATTTATAATAGTAAAATAAGATTTATATTTAATAGTACCTATAATAAATTAGTACCTGCACAGATATTTTAAATAAAAAAAAATAAATACAATTTTTTAAAATCATTTTTTTTTTATTACTTTATGAATTTTAAATATTAATATAAATTTTAAAAATTTTATAATTTAAGATTTATAATATTGAAAAACTAATTATACCTATGTTGTTGTACGCGTTTTGATATTTATTTTAAAAAATTTCAAATATGTAAAAATGTTAATTAGTAGTTAATTGTCTAACGAGTAGCAAGTATAAATAACGTGAGTTGTATTGAGGGTCGAGTAACTGATTAATGATTAGTCATTACTGACTACTGAGGACAATGAAATATTAAATTGACCAAGAGATTTTTTCGAGAGAATCTCTCTATTGTTATAACCTCTCGATTATCAAAATCACTCGATTGTTCCCATCACTAGTTTTGAACACAATCATATTTTAAATATAAATAGATACATACATTAAACCAGCATTAGCTGACTCCCAATACAACACTTCTTGTTAGTATTCTATATTATACCGCTAAAACTTATGGTCAACAAAGCGTTTTTATTGGCTTATAACTAGCTGACCCCGTGCACTTCATTGTCCATTAAAAATGCCAATTCTATAATACGATTCTAATTTTGATTAATTTATTATTTACCTAATATTCGGTTTAGCGGTGTTCAAAACTTAGACATTTTCACTGACCACTTTGATTCTCAAAAAACTTATGCGAGTACCACTTTAAAACGCTTTCGTATTGTTCAGGTTCTACGTTTATCAGTCAATGAGTTAGTCAAGTAATAATATTTTAGTCATTCTGCTTGGCGTTGCCCGCGAGACTCTTATGATTATGCCAACAGTATATTATCAGGTAGGCAATCCACCCATGGTTGATTGCGGACACCACGAGATGTATATGTAAGTTTATTACTTCTAACCCTTAAGTTTCAAAGTTAAAGGTATCAATTTTTTTTTACTATGGTGAATAAAATACAATAATGTGCCATCTCGTGGTTTTTATATTGTTGCCTGTTGGTAACACAATATGACAAAATATAACAACAGCTCTATAAGTTATAACAATTATTTTCAATCACAACCAATAGCAACCTTACAATAAACAAAAATATAGTTTATTTTCTTGCTGGACAGTGACATCATTGTTGTTGTTTTTTTAAATCCAGATTCCGTACTTTTTTGGTGGATTTTTCTCAAATTGTATTATATGAAAACCTTCTCCTGATCAATAGGAGCAAATCATCAGTGAAAAATATTACAAAAACAGGAAAAATAAATAATAATAATAATAATAATAAATTGTTACCATGATTACCGAAAATAAAATAATAATAATAATCATTGGTATTTTTAATTTTCCGCTCAACTTTCTTAACTTTTTCTTACATAAGAACTTTGTTCTAATAATTATGAACACAACAAAAAAAATAATTAGCTAAATAAGTTTAGCCGTTCACATGTGATGCCGTGACCAATGGAAATAGGGATTCATTTTTATATAAAGAGATTTAGTTATAAAAAAAGTCGAAAAGGTGAGATAGGTACATCCCATCATATATCTGTGAGCTACAGTATACCATTGCTAACAAAAACGATTGTGAGGGAAGCTCAGTGGATAGCGTTACATTATCAACAATCAATAATTTGTTAAATAGTAAAATAAATAAATAGGTAGGTACATCTAAAATACAAAATTAGTAGGTAAATATCAAAAATATTTATATAATTCTAAAAACATCTCAAGTCACTCAAATATTTTGAAAATTTTACCATGCCTAGGTATGGCTAATGTAAGTAAACAACCCAAATTTCAAGTTTTTATGAATGTTTTTAACCAAATTACAACAAAAAAACTCCCAAATACTAAATATATATTATAAATAGCTCAAAAATGGCTAAAATGTTCCGAACTTAAATCCAAAATACAACAAAAAAGGTCTCTTGTCGTTTTTCATTTTAAACAATATTTCTATTAGAAAACGTCATTCTTAATTATTAATATTGTGAAACCGTAGGTTTTTTCTCCATTAACTGCTTTTATTATGAGTACCGTTTCGAAAATCGAAAAATGACCTCTCTAAAGTACCAGCTCAAGAACATAACCTTTCAGAAAAGATGCTACACTTGATACTTTTGAGCTAGTTTAAGAGAAGAAAAAGTGTTTTGAGAATAAAAAAGAAATAAACATTATTATTGAACCAATACATTCCTCACTTCACTCAGAATCTAAAATATTGCAAATTTATAAATGGTTTTTTAAACCTATTTTTGAAATTCAGATTAAACTTTCATCATCAACAACCATGATGAGAACCTAATACAGACGAAAAGGGACATCATTCCAAAGCTCAAAACTCATTTTGAATAATCATTAAATATCAACTAGAAGAATACAGACAATAATGGAAATATAATAATTACAGCAAAATCTCATCTTGAAGTACCTACCAAACTGCAAATAAATAGAACATATAATAAAGTGATTGAATATTATTTAAATAACAATAAAACTCATGGTTTGGATAACATTAATGCATAACTAATAAAGATTGGTACTCAACAACTGTTATTAAAAGGATTATGGAGAACCTATCAAATACCTGAATAATAGAAAACAGCAATCATCTGTCCTATATTCAAGAAAGGTGATACAATAAATACAAGCAAATACAGGAAGATAGTCTCTTAAAATGGGCTACCAAGGCCTGTCCTTGACCCTATTACAAAGATTAGAAATATATTTGAGACATAATTCAAGAATATCAAAGTGGTTTTTTGAAGAGAAAGTCATTACTGATTATATCTTCGCAGTTGGACAACTAATGAAAAGGACATCCACAAGTGCTTTATTGATTTTAATTAGGAAAAGATAGAATTTTCAAGATAAATTGTGGGTAGTCCGAAAGGAATATGGAATCCCAAATGAAAAAAACTTATTATTAAAACTGATCTTAAATAGGTAGGGTTTACACTTTACATTTTGTAACTTGAGAAAGTAGTCGTGTTCATTGTGCCAAGGCATATTATTATTTAAGCATTTATATATTATTTTTGTTGAATAATATGCTCCTTGCCTTCACAAATGATGTAGCTATAATAGGGAAGAAACGAGATGAAGTCGCAATGAGAACAAATAATTATATAATTTAAAGTTAATAGTACTCAAGAGTAAATCAAAACAAAATAAAATACCTAGTCATGACTTGAGGAATAGGAGACAACTCGGTTTGGTTCAGATATAATAGTAGAAACCTGTACTTATCAACAAGTGAAACATTTCAGATATTTTGGAGTGAATATAAATCAACACAAATCCACATTAATATGTATAATGAAATAAAATTATTAATATCTTTTGCCAACAATGATCATTATGCTTTGAAATGAGTACTTAATCCAAAGATTCTGTCTAGAAGATCTAAGAAATAGTTGTATTCAAGTCTCCTATAACCAGTTTTGACATTATGCGTGTGAAACATGGTCAACCACTAAAGGAGACAAAGAAAGAATAGCCTGTTTGAAAAAAGAATACTGCAAAGGATATATGGTCATATTATTAGAAATGAAACGTACAGAACAAAAATTTACAGAGAACTGCAATACATTTACTAAAAACACCTGATTTTAATGTAAACCTTATGACTTGGACGTGTTCTGGAGGTCAAACAGAATTTTCAAAATATTTTGGTTTGAAAAATAAATGGGAAAAGACCCAGAGGACGCCATAGACAGCGTTAGTTAGATATTAATATTAACTTAATATAGGCTCATAGGCTATAACAATAGCAGATGGCACAAACAGAATTAGATGAAGGAATATAGTAGACAGTGAGAAGTCCATGAAGGATGGTAAAACCTCGAAAATTAGAACCTTAGTGAAATATTTTTCAAATGTTTACCTATTACCAACTATGTATTTAGTGCAGTTATAATTATAGTTATTTTAATTCTTTATTTTTAAATAAAAATATATATATTTTTTTTTTTCAGAAATATTAAACAGGAAGTTAGTGATGAAGTCCATGATAATAGTAATAATTCTCTATTACAACTAGGGTGAGAATTTTATTTATATAATAAAAAAAAGATTATACCTAACTTATAATAGATTTTTTTTTTTTCAAATTATTGATATATTCCATGGTTTTTTTTTTAAGAATAATATTGTATTAAATTTAAATTCAATGATGTGTCATTAGATATAAAGAGCGAATTGAAAAAAAGCTGTATTTCTAATAGATTTTGACATTGTATATCATTGTATAGTTGTGACTGAGTCACGTATATATAATATATATATATCAAATAAATTGTATAGATATTTTTAAAAACATTCATATTTTAAGGTTTTAATGTATATTTCGTTATTGATCAGCAAATAAAAACATAAAACTTCTAATTAGTTACCCAATTGTACCTTGGAGTTTTTAATTTTTTTGTGTGAAATGTATAAAATTTCAGGATGATGCAATAATTTCAAATTGATTAGTATTTTTATTAATATTTGCAAATTTAGTTATACTTATTGAAATTATTTTATTTTTCAGAACTATGTGTAGACCTAATGAAATAAATACAATTGGTGGTGAAATTAAAATTGAAAGAGATTTAATCGATGGCTATGAGTTTGAAGGAATAGTTTCTAACAACAGCCATACCTTGGAAATCATTAACTGTATGGAATTGGGAATGAGATCTAACTCAAAGGAAAAAGCTGCAGACAAATTTCAAATCAATAAGCAATTTCACACTGAAAATAATCCTCAGGAACGTAAAATTTGTAATAAACCATCAAACGTAAAAACAGATTTGATAAAACATGTTAATACTGGAGAGAATCCCTTCAAATGTGATGTTTGTCAGAGAGCTTTTAAGTTCAAATCAGTTTTGTTAAGACATAAAATGATTCATACAGGTGAAAAGCCCTTCAAATGCAATGTCTGCCATAAAGCTTTTGTTAGATCAACTACCCTAAAGTACCATATGGGGATTCATAATGGAGGAGACAGACCTCACATATGTGACGTGTGTAAAAAATCATTTACTATACCAGGTAGATTAAAAAAGCATATGCTAATTCATTCTGATTATAAGCCTTATAAATGCATTATCTGTGATAAGAGATTTCGTCAATCACATCATTTAACAAATCATAATAGAATACATACTGGTGAAAAGCCTTATAAATGTCATGTTTGTGATAAAACATTTGCTTTACCTTCGACTCTGAGATTGCACACGAGACTTCATACTGGAGAAAAGCCCTTACAATGCACAATATGTAATTATAGATATTCTTCGGCTTCGGCCTTAACAATTCATAAAAGACTTCATACCGGAGAAAAGCCTTTTAAATGTGATATATGTAATAAAGCATTTATAATTAGTTCAAGTCTTACATATCATAAAATGATACATAGTGGAGAAAAGCCTTTCAAATGCAACATCTGTTTGAAAACATTTATTAGTAAAACAAGTATCACACTTCATATGAGTTCTCATACTGGATATCTGCCTCACAAATGTAATATTTGTTGTAAATCTTTTGTTTCCATTACAAAATTGAACCATCATATTATGAGACTACACTCTGGAGAAACCCCTTATGAATGTGATATCTGCAATCAATCATTTAATACAAAACCAAAGTTGACAACTCACATTATGCATCATTTAGGAAATGACAAACCTTACAAATGCAAGATCTGTATCAAAACATTTGGGACGAATGGAGAACTTAACCGTCATCAATTAGTTCATACGGGAGTAAAGCAATATAAATGTATTGTTTGTCCTAAAGCATTTGGTACACCTTACCAACTTAAGTACCATATGATGATTCATAACGGAGATTTTCCTTACAGTTGTGACATGTGTATAAAAAAATTTTCAACACACTCAAGATTGAAAATGCACATGGTTGTTCATTCTGCAAAATATCAGCTTTATAAATGCAATATCTGTGATAAAGGATTTAATCAATTGAATTATTTAAAAATGCATAAAATGAGACATGAAAAACCGTTTGAATGCAAACTATGTAATTTTAAATGTATTTCATCTTCGGGTCTAAACATTCATAATAGAATTCATACCGGAGAAAAACCCTATGAATGTAACGTATGTCATCAAGCGTATATATCAAAAATATCTCTGAATGTACATAAAAAGAAACATGCAATTATTCATCCACAGAATAGACCTTTTAGATGCAACATCTGTAATAAAGCATTTTTGAATGCTACATATTTAAAGACACATACAAGAATACACACTGGTGAAAAACCTTATGAATGCAATCAATGTAGTTATAAAAGTATTTCATCTGCTGCCTTAAAAATACACAAGAGATCTCATACTGGGGAAAAACCTTATGCATGCAAAATATGTGATTATAAATGTAACACATCTTCGTCTTTAATAATGCATAACAGATTTCATACCGGAGAAAGGCCTTATAAATGTGACATATGTGATAAAGCATTTCCTGTTAGTACAACTCTAAAAATGCATAAAAAGCTACACTTAAATATTCGTCCTGAAGATAAGCCTTATAAATGCAATGTTTGTGAAAAGACATTTTTCCAAGCTACACATTTAAAGACACATACAAGAATACACACTGGTGAAAAACCTTATAAATGTAAAGTTTGTAATAAAGCCATTAGATCATCTTCTTCTTTACAAATGCACATGAGAACTCATACGGGTGAAAAGCCTTATGCATGTAATACTTGTAATTATAAATGTACTACATCATCCGCATTAAAAATTCATAACAGATATCATACTGGTGAAAAGCCTTACGAGTGTAAACTTTGTAACTATAGAGGTTATTCATCTTCGCACTTGTATGCTCATAACAAATCTCATACTGAGCATACGCCTTATGAATGCAATAATTGTTCTAAAACATTTACCAACAAATCAAGTATAAGAACTCATATGAGTTCTCACATTGAATTTCAGTTGTAATAGATCATTATTTATTCTACTATGTTAGGTCAGTATTGCTTTAATTAGAAATCAGTCTATTTCCACTTAACTGAAAAATAATAGTGATCAAAAAAAAAAAAAAGTATCAAAGACAAGTTTTTGTTAATCAACCTATGACGGCTTTTAATAGAAAGCATAATATATTCATTAAAAAGTGTATAATCGAGTATCGACCAGCTATTATTGTATTATTGTATACAAGATAAGGATGTACCTATAATGTTTATAACTCATATTTCTTTATCATGTTATCACAAATATAATAACCACAAGTTAAAATTAAAAACGAGTTCATCTTTACTGATGCTCATTATTTTGTAGTTAGATTTACGTATTTCAACATAGAAATACTGTTATAAAAAATTATGGTAACCATTTATTTGAATAATAAATAACATATTAAGAATAAATACCTAAAATAATGTTTAAGTCTTACAAACATAAATAAAAATTGTATAACATAGTACATGATAAAAGTTAATAAATTAATTGTTTTAAAAAATAAAAAACTATAATTATATAATTATGAAAAAATGAATATGTAACAAAAATGTAATAAAATATGATATGATATAATATACTGATAATTTTTTTTTTTTTAAAAATGCATACAAAAACAACATTATTAAAAAATTTTAAATTGTAGAATTATGTAAGAAAACGGAAGACTTAATTTATTCACTAGGCATTATTGGTCACGTTTAAACTTTCAACATAATTTCCTATATTATGGTCTTCATACCTTTTCAGGAATTTATCAATTGATTTTCCCCATTAGAATCAGTTGTCTTTCCCATAAATAACTAGAAAAATAAATACTTTTGTTTTTTTTAATTGTATTTTATTAAAGTATGTTTACAAGAAGTATAAAATATATAAAATTCAACACCAATAAAATGCATGAACTATTTATTATGCATTTAATGTCATACATTAAATTGTATGATATGTACTTAGATTGTTGGCGCCCTTATAATAATTGACAGTTCTATATTATAATCATATATAATAATATAATCCTCTATGCAAGGGAATTGTATCAAGTTCTGTTTGAGATCTCGACAAATATTCTGGAGTAGTTAAAGTGGCTGAAGTTGGTTTTTGGTCTAATAAACATTGCGCATTTACGTGTAGCAACAAGTCACGATAGTGGTAACCTAAATTTAACCACAGAATTATTTGTAATTGGTAATCAGAAGAAGAAAATAAATACATTTAATATCGATTTGGTATTGGAACATAATTTAATATTTAACAAAAATACAACTCCCATACATGAAATACTATACTAAATGTACTCCCATACAAGTCATATGATATTTATATAATATACCTATTATTTAAAACACAAGAATTTAAGTAAATACAAAATTCAGTTTGAATATCTAATACTTAATAGTAAATTTATTACTTAGTAAAGAAATCGCTTATTTCAGAAAGCCTCTAAACACCATTAAAATTAAAATTGACTATTTTGCATTGAACATTTAGTTTTCTTGCAACGTTCATATATTATATGTAGGTACCTATTATTTAAAATATAAGAATTAAAGTAAGTACATAATACAGTTTGAATACTTAATAGTTAATTGTTAATACCTAGTATGTTTTTTACTATGTAAAAAGATGAATGTGAGGGATAAAGCTGTAAATTATTGTGTACCTACCTATATGAATAGTTTATAGGCAATTACTCATTTTAGTGTCTTCTGTTGATATATCTGCTTCTAAAGTTGTTGGGATTTGTGAATCACCCCCAAAATGGTTAGGTTGATAACCAGCTATCCAAATATTTTTAATTAGGTATTACAATTTTTTAGCAATTTCGTTTTCATACTCAACCTGGTTAACTTCATGAGTGTGAGGTATTCTTATTTCTATGGATCCATCAGCTTGTTTTATTGCAGTAGCTGTGCAGTACACATTTGGCATATGGCACTTTAGGTACCTAAAATAAAATATAAATTTCAATAAATTAAACATGGTACGCCTTGGTAATTTATTTAAATTGATGTTTATATTTTATATAAAATGACTTCTTACCATATTCCTTCATCCGTACGTTTTGTACATTAGTAGTGGTATCCACGAAAGTCATCCATTTCAAATTATAATATTTAATTGAAATGTAAAAGTAAAATATTTGATACGATGAACATAATACACAAATCACAATTTTAAAAAAAAAAAATCGACAGTAGTACGGATAATATAACAACGACACTAATGGTAGTACTCGTAATGACAATAATGTTTATATCGCGGAAACCAAAACACGTTAAATTTTATAGACGTGTTAGTGGCGTAGCCAAGGGGGGGGGGTATGTATATAAATTTATAGTTTTGTTAATTGTTATACTTATTATGTATTAAATGTATTACCTATTCAATTAGCGTATCTACAACTCGGTACATTTTAGCGGATTTACAACCGGGATATTTGAATTGCACTTATTACCCAAAAGAAAATAGTCAAATTGCACTTGAGTTGAAAAATGGTAATACGAGAAATATTATAATATTATATTATCGTATAATAGTAGAACTGTATTTAAGCTCAAAAAAAGTATTTCCACAAAATTATCTTGCATTTGAAGGGGTTAAACGCTTAGAAAACACTAATTTCTTTTTCCACTTACTGTAGGCTAAGGACTTAAGAGTTAGGACTAACAATGATTTTGATCATTGGCGTGGTTAGAACGCAATCTATGACATGTTTCCTTTATTAAGAATAATAAGATGAAGATTCTATTAATCGCAATCATAGTATTGTAAAATACAAAATGTGTAACTGATTACAAATCTGAAAAAATAAGCTGGAAAATATATCGACTAAAATTTATACTAAAGAATTTAAAAATCCTAGATGCTTAAAAATACTTTATACTCTTTAGTTAGATCTAACCTTGAATTTGGCTCACTTGTTTGGTCGCAAAATCTAACAACATTTTACTCTGAACTTGATAATGTTCAAAACAAGTTTCTCAAAAATATTTCATATAGGTAAATTAAATATTCCTTTCTCCAGAGACTCAATTATACCAATTCAGGAATCATTAGATCTCGATAGTCTTTCTCTGAGACGGAATCTAACAGATATAATGTTTATTTTTGACATTATTAATGGTTTTGTTCTTTGTCCTGAATTATTAGTAATGATTGGTCTCCGAATTCCTCGTCTTTATACGCGCAATCTAGATTTATTTGTTATTCCACATTATAGAACTAATAGTGGAGCCTTCTCTTTTCTACCAAGAGCTCTTAGGTTAGCCAATTTAATCTCCCACCATCTTGATTTTTTTAATTCTACTCGTGTAAATTTTAAACTAAATACTGTATTGCTTCTAAAAAAACCACATTTTATCTAATTATCATTACTCTTTACATTATTTCTAGTCGTATACATTTATTCTTAATCATATATTTTTAATTTTAAAACATTATTTAAATTTTTGTATTATTATTACCTACTTAATTTATATGTATCTTGGTTGTTGTCATATTGTTATATTATATACTTTGTAAAGGGCTATTGCCCGTTGAATATATTCAATAAATAAATAAATAATATATTATGTATTGTAGGCGTGAATCGCAATGCTGATTTTAGACGACACGCGATACAACACGTATTTAAACGACGCAGAGGCAACGGCAGAATTGACGTTTTCGAAAAGTTCGCGGCGAAACGAAATTTTTCGATTGGTAATTGTCTATAATACGGGTGGCGCTACGACGGCAGAAGGACCAACTGCTTCACGATTTATAGAAGAAAGAAGAAGTTAGAAGAGGATAAAAAAAGAATATTTTATCTATCCTATATTTTATCAAAAAGAATTGTTTTTGTAGTCATGTATTTTTGTAGAATTAAGAATACATGGATTATTAGTGTACAACGGTAAAGTTGTTCGCATTTATTTTGTTATGTTTCTACCATTGACATAATATAATATATTATACCTATTATTTTTTATGTTACCTATGTCTATGGTTCCTATTAAAATTAAACATGAAATAAAAGTTATCTAATTTTAATTGTTTATATACAGATATTCGGTGTTTGAAGGAGGATATAATAATATCTGATTCAGAATGGAACATTCAAGAACTAGCATTAACAATTGTGCAATAAATTTCAAGTGAGAACATTCATTTTTGGATACCAATATATAATATTTTTCTTTTAATCTAAGTAAATTTTGAAGTGATTTTGTTTTCTATACCTAGCAGTGGTATAGTTAAGGGAGAATTTAAGGGGTATCGACCTCCAAAAAAAAAAAACCAAAAACTTTTTTATAGTGGTTAGAACAGACTAAAAGTGACGTTTTGTTTAACTAATAACTTGTATTTGTATCATAAATATATTTTAAACCCCCCTCCCAAAAAAAATCTACGCCACATAGGTGTTTTTATAAATTACCAATGTATTAATGTATACTAAAACACTGTTTCACTGCACATTTGTGCTTTCATTGTACAATCTGAATAAATCCATTTACTGTTTTCTCACACACAATAGTAGGTGTACACAGACAAGCACAGACTTGTGTAAATATACAAACGTTTAACATATACAGAAGAAAATATATTAGAAAAGAATGTTTTAATCACAATTATATTTTAAATATAAATAGTTAAATACATTTAGCCAGCTTTAGCTTACTCCCAATACTACACCTCTTGGTGGTATTAAATATTATATAGCTAACACTTATGGTCAACTAAGCGTTTTTGTTGACATATATTATATAAATTTATATTATAATTCAGTTATAAAAATACTATAAATAGTTTTCTTAACCTATTTTTGTCTTCAACACAAAAACTATACTTTCATACAACTTTAAATTAATAACTCTTATTCTAATAAATCATTTGTAATGAATATCAATATGTGTGATACCATATTGCATCTTATTAAACCCTGCAAACACATACTTATTACAAATAATGGTTTTTTTTTTGTATTATTGTATATCTCACAGTTCTAAAGCATTTCCCAACCTTTTTACTTCGCGGCACACTAATCCCAATCCATATTTAGCCGTGGCACACTGGCACACTTGTCATTGATTGATATATGTATGCACACTTTTTTTATTGTAAGCTTTCATCATATTAATTATTAATACTTAAGTAGTTGTGTATCAGTTTATTACTGTCAAAGAATTTAAAATGGTGTATTTACTTAGGATAGAAAAAAAATAATATTATTATATTTTAACCAATTACCAAAATTGTATGTTAACGTTTATTAATAATCGTTAAATTTCGTGGCACACCTATAGAGGTTTCACGGCACATCAATGTGCTGCGGCACATCGGTTGGGAAACCCTGGTGTAGATGATTGTAGATGATTATTAGTCCATTTTTAACATAAATGTGTATACTATTCTTGTCACATTTTTTTTTTTACTAGTATATTCAACAAATTATTAAAATTTGTCCTAGAAAATAAATGGCAAAGTTGTTCTTAAGTTGTAACACTACTTTAATAAGGTGTTCTAAACCATTTACTATTATTGCAAAATTAATAAAATGTTAAAATAAATTTACCTAACTCAAAAGATTACAACATATTAATACAAAATTCTTCAAAAGTTAATTTACTTGAATTATAAAAAAATAGTTGACCATGGGAAATTATTGATAAACAAAGGACAACTGTTCATAAAAAACAATGTAAATGAATTGAATTAGTTTTCATAATTTATGTTTATTTTTAATAATATGTTATTTAAACAGTAGTTACATACCTTCCTTATAATAATTAATTCATTTTTAAAAAAAGTGGGTAAGTGAGTACCGCTCTGCTGTACATTAGGTGCCGTAAGGATCATTGTTATATATTATAGGAGTGTTAAATTTTAATCCAATGATAGGTATCATTGTATACGAAAAACGATTCTGAACAGAGATGATTTGTCAGCCTAGGATATAATTTCCAGTGGTTAGTGAAAAAGGTGGTTTATGTTTTAATGGCCTAAATATACCAAAATATAAGTTCTTTTATAATTAATGTTAGCTAAACTTATGGAAAATCTTGTATTTAATTTTCAACTCTAAGCTACTTATACATAAATTTGTATGAATTAAACATACAAAATAATTTGCAAATATTCATGCTTTTGACGAATTTTTGTCAATATTTGAATATCAAATGCTAATAAAAAAAAATTGTGCTTATGTATTCTCATCATTTTTTAATCATTATAATAGAATAACTTATGAGGAACTTTGTATTTAATTTTCAAGTATTTTGATTTGGTCAAAAAAATTAAATCGACACTTCAAAAATATTTTTTTAGAAAAATTGAATACTTCAGTCGTCTAAAAAATAGCTCAAAAATAATTCAAAATATTTTGAAAATTTGAATCATGTAAAGAAAACGCCAATTTAAATAACTGGTAAAATTTTCAAGTATCTATGACTTATACTTTTTGAATAATAACAAATAATTAAAATTGGTTTAGGATAAATTGTTATCGTTACGCTATTTTGTAAAAATTTAAAATTCAAACGCACTTAAAATTTTTCCTATAATGATGCTTCGAGTTTTCTCTATAGATACTTGAAGAAAAACTTATAGAAAATTAGTGTTGTATATTTAATTCTTAGTTATTAACACAAAAATTTTTATGATTTTTCAACTTCAAAATTACTTGCAAATTTTCGCGTTTTCGACAATTTCGTAAAAATTTGAACTATAAACGCTTATAAAAAAAAAATTGTGACTAACGGTTTTTAATTTTTTTTAGCTACAATAAGAACAACTCATAAGGAACCTTGTATTAAATTTTCAAGTGTTTTTGGTCATCCAAAATTTTTTAATCGCCTTTCAAAAAAAATTCGAATTTTCAAGTATTTACAGTGATTAGTTTTTGATTTATAACCATATGAAAAAATCGATTTGGTCAAAAACTGGTTTTACGTAAAAATTACCGTTTTTCTGTTACTTTTTTTAGGGTTTTTCCTGACGCTTTTGAAAACTATTGGGAAATTTAAAAAATGACTCCCCAATGCACCAACTAGAATCATTTTTCTATCTTAAACCATCCCCAAAGTTTGAAATTGAAGCATTATTTCGATACGTTCTCGTGTACACAGACAAAAAAAAAAAAAAAACAACATTGTATAATCAATACATTCATCACTCCGCTCAGAATCTAAAAACTATTTTTAGGTATAATCATATATTAGACAGTTCTAAAGTGTTGACAATTCCACTTGTAAGATGTGATGATTTGATTAATACAATTATTAAACAAAAAGTTATTGATGAAACTAAACCATAATAATGATGTTCAATTATTACCACTAAGATAAGAATAATATTGTATTCAAAGAAAATTTTATTCAAATTATTTATTGAGTAAGAAATTATAAGAATTGTTAAGTAAATTTCTGTGGCTTTGTCGGAAGTATCTAAATAAAAATATAATTATGGTTTTTTATTTTAAAATTGTTATTTTCTTTTTCAGAGCTATTAAACAAGAAATTGTAAACGATACCAACCATAATCATGATAAATTACTAAAACTAAGGTAAGAACTATTTTTACATAATTTTAATTAAATGTAATATGATAAATACTTATCACTAAATTAGGTTGAGTATTTATAACTTGATTTTTAATTAATTACAAAATTAAGACAATTGAGATGCAGCGGAAATATAACATACAAAGTCCATGAAGGATGGTAAAACCTCGAATAATAGAACCTTAGTGAAATAGTTTCAAATGTTTGCCCATTAGCGCCTATGTATTTAGTATATAGTTATAATTATAGTTATTTTAGTTCTTTATTTTTAAATAATAATTTTTTTTTTCAGAACAATTAAACAGGAAGTAATTGATGAAACCAATGATAATTGTGATAATTGTCTATTACAACAAGGGTGAGAATTTTATTTAAATAATAAAAAAAAATTATTCCTATCTTATCAATAGATATTTTTTTTCAAGTTGTTGATATATTTGTATTATTACAATTAAATTGTTCTATTATTATCATCCTTCCATTGATTATAGAATAAACTTTTATAGTTTATTATTCTTTTTTATAATCAATTATTAGTTAATGATGCTATGATGTTGGTATTCATTAACAAGTTATCTACTGGGTAAACAATAATAAATAATAATATATGTGTGATAAAAATAATAGAAAAAATTCAATGTTTTTGTCATCAATTAATTTAATCAACTATATTTATAAATGTTAAATTAATAACTATAAAATATAACATAGTTTTATATATATATATATATATAATGTATATTTTTAATGGAATATACTTAATAATATAAGCTGTTAGAATGTCTTCATTCTAAAATATTTTTCTCCAATACCCATACTATAATTCATTATTAAATGAAAATTTAACAAATATAGTGCCCTACTCGATTATTAGATATACTCAGCACCTGCAACATGTACAATAGAGCAATTACCTATTTATCAACTTATTTCTTAAGTTCATATTATTTATATAAACGTATTCAGTTTGTTAAATGATTATATTGTATAGTTTTGACTAAGTATATTTATTAAATACATTTTATAGGTATTTTTTAAAAATATTCATATTTTAAGATTTTAATGTATATTTGGTTATTGATCAGCAAATAAAAACCTAAAACTACTAATTAGTTACCTTCTTGTACCTAGGAGTTTTTAATTTTTTTGTGTGAAATGTATAAAATTTCAGGATGATGCAATAAATTCAAATTGATTAGTATTTTTATTAATATTTGCAAATTTAGTTATACTTATTGAAATCATTTTTTTTTTCAGAAGTATGTGTAAACCTAATGAAGTAAATACAATTAATGGTGAAATTAAAATTGAAAGAGATTTAATCGATGGCTATGAGTTTGAAGGAATAGTTTCTAACAACAGTTACACCCTAGAAACCATTAACTGTATGGAATTGGGAATGAGATCTAACTCAAAGAAAAAAGCTTCGGACAAATTTCAAATCAATAAGCAATTTCACACTAGAGATAATCCTCAGGAACGTAACATTTGTAATAAACCATCAAACATAAAAACAGATTTGATAAAACACGTTAATACAGGAGAAAAGGCCTTCAAATGTGATGTTTGTCAGAGAGCTTTTAAGTTCAAATCAGCTTTGTTAAAACATGTTAAGATTCATAGAGGCGAAAAGCGCTTCAAATGTAACATTGAAAAAAGTAATAACAATGCTAACTGTATATTTTATTTTTATGGAGTCATCATTTGGATATCTTTGTAATTCCAGATGACTTGTATGAATGTGAAGAATGCCACAAACTGTTTAAATATAAATCGTGGTACAATAAACATATGTCAACACACACTATAATAGGGGTACATTGGTGTAATTATTGCTCTAAGAACTTCAAAAGAAGGGATAGTTTAAAACGGCATTTTTTAATCCACTTTGGTGGCATTTACCATGATTGCACCCAATGTGGTCATTCATTTAGTTCAAAATATAGTTTAAAAATGCACGTTAAAATGCAACATGAACAGGTCATACAACAACAATGTCCTAAGTGCGAATTTACATTCAAAGATTCTAAGAATTTACGGTACCACGATAATATTAAGCACACCAAGATAAATCCATTTACGTGCCCATGCGGGGAATCTTTTGGTGCCCCTTACACTTTGAGCCGTCATAGAAAAAAATATGTATGTTATCATAAATATCATAAATAACTTATTGTCTCAAGCCAAAAAATAACTTATTGATTTATTAACATTTTATGTTTCAGAGTCATTAAACAACAACAACTAACAATATTAGTTTACGTTTCTTTATTAATTTATTAAAAAAATGTATTCATTTATTTATTTGTTTGTTTATTTATTTATAAAAATTCGCTTCTTGTCGTCATCCATCGCAATTGTTAAACTCCTAAGTACATCCACCCACAGGATAGCAGACTACTTACCCTTTCCAGGACATATTTTTTATAGTTGAAGGGTCGATGGTTTTTTTCAAAACGAAATGTTTTGAATACTCTTGACACTCTTTAATGGATATTTCATCGAAGCATAGTGTACATTTTTTTTTCCTTTTCTGATTTAAATTCAAATTTTTTTTTTAATGTGATTTAAGAATATCTTACTGAACCCGGGTAGGAATTTAGATTGGCCAATTCAACGACGAATAAATGAAGTGCCTGGTAGATTAACATGTTGCAGTTTTAAAAAATTATAAGTAGGTAGCTGTAGATTTGTAAAACAGTGTTAAAGATAACTTTTTTTCCTCTAATAACCATAGTCGGTGGTTTTTCCAAAGTTGCATTGTTACTAGTGCTTTTGAATTAACAGACGGAAAAGGAAATTACTTAATTATGTTATTAATATAATTACGATGTTTAAATATTTTTAAATTTGTTCTTAATTTAGTTATGTGAGATCTTTTATTTTTCAGTAATTTAGATTGTATGTGTATTTTCCTTTTTAACAATTTTTTTCTCGGTGTATCTTCTTCCTCAAGTATATTTTTGGAACTGGAACTGGGCATGTTTATTATATCCTGAATTCTTCGTTTAGGTGTAACTGGACTGTCTGAACTTGAAAATATCAATTCTCTTACGTCAGAGGTTTCACGATCATAGCATCGTTTTTTCGGAGTCAAATTTAATTCAATTATAGGACTTGGTGCCAGTTCCCCCTTTTCAGATTTTCTTAATTAAAATAATATTTAAATTTTAAAAGTATTATTTAAAAAAAAATGGAAACCAATTTTTGAAAATTCCCCAATTTTGTAAAATTAGAAAATTAAATTTAGTTTTTAAATTACTACCTTCATTATAAGCTTTTCCACTTATGTACTACCCGATACCCATCTTTTAACGTAAACAATCAACTGGTATTGAAAATATTTTCATTGTATGGTTAATTTTAATATTACAAAATATGTGTTTACCAGCTGAAGTACATGGTTGATCACTGACTGTCATCATACTTGTATGGAACTGCATTTGGCTTCAACTTATTTATTTATTCCTGGAATAGATAAGGTTGATAATTTTTTTATAAGAAGATTAGGATGAAACGGTAGTTTGATATGAAATCTTTTGTAACATTTGTAACACAAAAACATTTTGCTTCATCGAGTAGTTATAATTTTTAGATCATTATGAAGTGTAAGATTAGAAACAAAAGGCAGGGCCTTTGTTATTTTCTTAGAAAAATATTTTGAAAAGTTTGAATTCTTTGTATGTTTGACATTTGGCTGGAGCCCGTAGGTCCAGATGGGCTTTAGAAGGGTTTTATATATGAACAATTTTATTTTTAGGTTAGTATGTGTATTTCTGTGTAACAATGAGCTTTGCATGCGTAGGCGGTTGTTTAACTGTGTCCTTTTGGATTTTGTGTATTGGGCCCATGTTAATCGACGATCTAATAGTAGTCCTAGATATTTTACTGTTGGGAAGGGGGTATTTGAATTTCATAGTGTAACGTTTGGGCATGGAGCCATTTTAAAAGTAAATGTGGTGTGAAAGGATTTATCTTGATTGATTTTGAATCTCCAGTTAGTATACCATTCTTCCATAAGATGTAGGTTATTTTGTAAATTTCTAGAAGCTAATAGAGAGTCTGCATTAATAGAAATTATAGCTTTGTCGTCTGCATATTCTGCGATTAGCGTGTAAGGTGTAGTAGGTTAATCTGAGGCGTAAATGTTGTATAGAATCGGGGAAAGTATTCCACCTTAGGGATCACCTGCATTTATAGGGGCTATTCTCGAGACAGAGTAGCCATAATATACTTGAAAGTGTCGTTCAGTTAAATAAGATTTTATGAGAAGGTAGTAGGAAGGGTGTAAAAATTTTTTTAATTTGAAAAGTAAGCCATTATGCATTATTATCAAACGCTTGTGAAATATCAAGGAAGACACAGGTATAATATATTTTTTTTTTCATGAGAGGATGAAATTGCGTCAACTATCCTATGTGTTTAATGGATGTGACTGTCGGAAACCGAATTGATGGTCGGGCAGTATTTTATTTTCACTGGTACTAGGTAATATTCGTTTAAGAACTAATTTGTCAAGTATTTTTGCAAAAAGCGGTAGTAAGCTTATTGGCCTGTAAGATGTTGTACCAGATCAGGAGGTTTGTTGGGTTTTGGAAAAAGTACAATAGATGAAAATTTCCAAACTGTTGGAAAATATGAGAGTCTTAATATTGCATTATAAATATGTGTGTGATGGATGATAGCTTTTTTTGGAAGATGTCTAGCGACTTCAAAAGTGATGAGGTCATAGCCCGGAGACTTACGGTTATGGTATTTTTGTAGAATATACTTGACATCGTTTGGTAAAAAATGTTTAACTGGAGTAGATAGGGGAAGAGGTGTATCTAGAAACTGATTAATTGACAGTGGCATGATTGACTATGTTTTCATGAGGTTGAAATGTATTAAATAATTCTGCTTTATCCGAGTTTGTAGAGACTAAAGTTCCGTTATCTTTTTTGATCGGGATATTTGTTGATTTGTATCTTAGAGCTTGTTTAGTAGCCTTCCATAGACTTCCATCGTTAGTGGATAGATTAGATAAATGATTTTGAATTATTTTTTTATTTTTCAGAACTATTAAACAATAATTTGTAAATGAAACAAACCATAATCATGATAAATTAGATAAACTAAGGTACCTAAGAACTATTTTTACATGATTTTAATTAAAAGTAATATGATAAATACTTATCACTAATTAGGTTGAGGAATGAGTACTTAAATGAATTTTTGAGTAATTTGTGTATGGTAACCAAAATATATAAATTTATTTTGTCTGCTTAATGAAGAGAAATGTTTTGAGTTAAGGGCTCTGAGCTGTGGAATAAAGAAAGTAGAACTAAGACCAGGTTAGGTTTTAAATACCTAGTTATAGCATCATTTAAAATAAAACTGGCCATTTGTTGGAATCAGAAAAAACTAAAAGGTAGAACTCGTTTTTAAATGAATTAAAAACTGAGGTAATCGAGGTACAGTGAAAATTACTAAGAAATACAAAATAATGAACATACAAAAATATGTAAAATTCTGGAATAAATCCTCGGAGAAATTTGGAACATAATTAACATATTAGGTGAATTTTTTTAAAAAGAAATACATCCAACTACAAGAACTTGTAGTTTAATGATTGTTACAAAGAAGTCATAGAAAAACGAAAAAATAAACAAAACCCATTCTGTTATAACATACTTATAAAAAAATATATTATCAAGAGCAAAAAAATGGCTACACAAATATTGAAACAGGAAAAGAACTGATTACAAAAAAAAATAGAAGAGTATAAGTTCAATCCAAGATTAGGTTGATCATTCCGAAGCTCAAAACTCATTTTGAATAATCATTAAACTACAACTAGGAGAATACAGATTACAATGAAAATATATGCAAAATCTCATCATGAAGTACCATACTGCAAAGAAAAAGAACATATAATTTTTGGGGAGACTTAGAGGAATATGGAATCTTTAATGAAGAAAACTTACAATTAAAACTGATCTTAAACAGTGAACGAAGTGATGAATGTATTGATTTTCAATGATGTGTGTTTTTTTTTTTTTTTATTTATTTTTTTTTTTGTGTCTGTCACCACGTTTTGGAACAGTAAAAGTGCTTCGATTTTCAAAAGTGGACCCTGTTTCTGATAGGAAAGTGAATGTAGTTGGTACTTTGGGGGGTCAAAAGTAAAAAAATTTCCAATAGTTTTCAAAAGCGTTAGGAAAAATCCTAAAAAAGTAACAGAAAAACGGGAATTTTTAAGCAAAACCAGTTTTCGATCAAATCGATTTTTTTATATGGTTGTAAATTAAAAACTAATTACTGTAAATACTTGAAATTTTCACCAAATGTTTATGTTAGTGTTATCTATATACAGTTAAATTTTCAAAAAAATTTGACTTTTTTTGAGTTATTTATAGACCATAGAAATTTTCGATTTTTATGAGAATTCTTTTTTGAAGTGTCGATAAAAATATTTTGGATGACCAAAAACATTTGAAAATTTAATACAAGGTTTCTTATGAGTTATTCTTATTGTAGCTAAAGAAAATTAAAAATCGTTCATCACAATTTTTTTTTTTAAGCGTTTATGGTTCAAATTTTTACGAAATCTGTCGAAAACGCGAATATTTGCAAGTAATTTTGAAGTTGAAAAATCATAAAATTTTTTGTGTTAATAACTAAGGATTAAAAATACTACACTAAGTTTTCCATAAGTTTTTCTTTAAGTATCTATAGATAAAACTCGAAACATCATTATAGGAAAAATTTAAAGTGAGTTTGAATTTTAAATTTTTACTAAATAGCGTAACGTTAACGATTTATCCTCAAACAATTTTAAATATTTGTTATTATTCAAAAAGTATAAGTCGTAAAAACTTGAAAAGTTTACCGATTATTATGATTGGCATTTTCTTTACATGATTTAATTTTCAAAATATTTTGAATTTTTTGAGCAATTTATAGACAACTGAAATTTTCAATTTTTCTAAAAATTTTTTTTTTGAAGTGTCGATAAAATTTTTGTTGGCCCTATCAAAATACTTGAAAATTTAGTACAAAGTTCCCCATCAGTTATTCTGATACTGATTAAAAAATTATAAGAATACATAGGCTCAATTTTTTTTTATTAGCATTTGAAGTTCAAATATTGAAAAAAATTCGTCAAAACCATGAATATTTGCAAATTATTTTGTAGTTATAATTCATACAAATTTTTTGTATAAGTAGCTACGAGTTGAAAATTTAATACAAGATTTTCCATAAGTTTAGCTAATAATAATTATAAAAAAACTTAAATTTTGATGTATTCAGGACATTAAACCATAAACCACCTTTTTCACCAACCACTGAAAATTATATCCTAGGCTGACAAATCATCTTCGTTCAGAATCGGTTTTCGCATACAATGCTAATTATCATTGGATTCAAATTTAACCCTCTTATAATGTATAACAGTGATCCACTCGGCACCTAATGTACAGCAGAGCGGTATCCACTTGCCCGCTTTTTTTTTTTTTTTATTTACTTTGCACTTGAGTAAGTATTGGGGTCAATGCCAGTATTCCGAGGCATGGAGCTTTTGTCAAATAATATGCTCCTTCTTTTCACAGACGATATAGCTATAATAGGAAATGAACGAGATGAAATCACAATGAAAACAAATGATTGTATTATTTAAAGTTAATGGGACTCAGAAGTAAATCAGGACAAAATAAAATACCTAACTCGTTTTGGTTTGAACCTTATAGTAGAAAACTATACCTTTCAATTAGTGAAACATTTCAAATATTTTAGGGTGAGTATAATATATAAATCAACACAAAAAACATCTGATATAAATGCGTACCTTGTGACTTATAAGTAAAGACCGGATTTATATATTGTTACATATCATTACTGGGTCTATGCATCTTATGAGAGTAAAACATGTGCACGATTCGTTCAATTCTGAATTTGTAGAAAAAAGTTTTTTTGCATATTTGAGAATATTTTAAAGGTTAGAGAATATTAATTCCATTTAGCATATTTTAGAATATTTAGTAAATTGTGAGAAAAAATATTTATTTATTATTAATTTTAATATTATGGTACTGCAAAAATTTCTTTTGAACATATTTTACACATTTTTTTGTGACAAAAAAACATTAATATTAGTTAATTCTATAATAAAATTAAAATAATATTTCAAGTTCTTTTTTTATTCCTTAGAAAGTAAATATTTGCCATTGCATACAACAAAGGAATATTGTTTTTTTTTATACATAGATTATACTTATATACTTATATAGTAAATTGTTATTTTGAATGTAGTAAAAAAAAAAAAAAAATTGTAAAAATGCATATTAAAGCATATATTGATATTCATTGACTATTTTTGCATATTGTAAAGATTTTTAAGAGAATATAATGAGAATATATGAAGATTTTTTTAGAGAATATTAGCCTCATATTTAAGTTATTTTAAGAGAATATAAATCCAGTCTTTACTTATAAATTAGTAAGTGAAATGAATACTGAATAGGCAGAATGTGTTCTGGAGGTCGAACAGAATTTTCAAATAGCTCTGGTTGGAAAAATAAAAATGAGAAAAGACCCAAAGGGCACCCTGGACAGCGTTGGTTAGATATTATTAATATCAACTTAACATAGGCTCATAGAGTATAACAATAACAGATTGCACAAACAGAATTAGATGGAGGAATACAGTAGACAGTGATAAATAAGTACATGAAGGACGTTTAACACTCGAAAAGTAGAACCTTAATGAAATAGTTTTCAAATGTTTACCTATTAGCGCCTATGTATTTTGTGTATAGTTATAATTAATTATAATTATTCTAGTCTTTGTTTTTAAACAATAATTTTTTTTTTAGAACTATTAAACAGGAAGTAATTGATGAAGTCAATGATCAAAGTGATAATTGTCTATTCCAACTAGAGTGAGAATTGTATTTAAGTAATAAAAAATATGTGAATAACTATTTATTTATACCTAACTTATGAATAGATATATTTTTCTTCGAATTTTGATATATTCCATGGTTGTTTTTTAAGAAAAATATTATATGTTAAATTTAAATTCAATGATGTGTCATTAGATATGAAAATTGAATTGAAATAAAAGTTGTAGGTATGTCAGCTGATATCACCTAGTACATTTTGATATATTTATATTATTGTTGTCAATTTATATGGCTTTATCAGAAATATATTATTAACTAATTTTATTAGCTTAATAAAATATTAAAACTTATTTTTAAAAGTTATAACAATTATGGTTTTATTTTTAAAGTTATCATTATCTTGTTCAGATCTAATAAACATGATATTGTATATGAAACCAATCATAATAGTGATAAATTAGTTAAACTAAATTCAGAACTATTTAGACATAATTTTAATTAAAGTCAAAAAAATTATTTACTAAACAATAATAATATATGTGTACTGTGTAATAATAATAATAGAATAAATATAATGTTTTTGTCAACAATTAATTTAATCTACTGTATTAATAAAAGTAAATACCTAAAGTACTATAAAATATAACATACTTATATAAATGTTTTTTTTTAATGGAATATACTTTGTAATATAAGGTGTTAGAATGTCTCCACATTATATATCATATTTAATTTATATATTTGGTAATTGATCAGCTAATGAAACCCAAACTACTAATAAGTTACCTACTTATAGGAGTTTATAAATTTTTTTTGTGTGTAAACTGAAATGTATACAATTTTACGATGGTGATGCAAGAATTCTCATTGATTAGTATTTTTATTATTATTTGCAAATTTAGTTAAAATTATTGAAATTGTTTTATTTTTCAGAACTATTTGTAGACCTAATGAAGTATACACCACAATTGGTGGTGAAATTTAAATTGAAAGAGATTTAATCGATGGCTATGCTTTTGAAGGAATAATTTCTAATAAAGGCCATACCTTGGAAATCATTAACTGTATGGAATCGGAAATGAGATTTAATTCAAAACTAATAGCTTCGGACAAATATCAAGACCATAAGCAATATCACACTGGAGATAATCCTCAAGGACGTAACATTTGTAATAAACCATCTAACGTAAAAAAAAGATTTGATAAAACATGTTAATACAGGAGAGAAGCGCTTCAAATGTGACTTTGTCAGAGAGCTTTTAAGTTCAAATCAGTTTTTTTAAGACATGAAATGATTCATATAGATGAAAAGCCCTTCAAATGTGATATTTGTGGGAGAGCTTTTAGGGTGAAATCAGCTTTGATAAATCATGTTATACTTCATACAGGAGAAAAGTCCTTCAAATATGATGTTTGTGAGAGATCTTTTAGGTTGAAATCAGATTTTACAAGACATAAAATGATTCATACAGGTGAAAAGCCCTTTAAATGTGATGTCTGCCATAAAGCTTTTGTTAGATCAGCTTCCCTAAAGTGCCATTTGCGGATTCATATTAATGAAAGAGCCTTCAAATGTGATGTTTGTCAAAGAACTTTTAATATCAAATCATCTTTGAGAAGACATGAAATGAATTATACAGGTGTAAAGCCCTTCAAATGTGATGTCTGCCATAAAGCTTTTATCAGAACAAATAACCTAAAGCTCCATAATATGATGATTCATAATGGAAACAGACCTCACATATGTGACGTATGTAAAAAATCATTTGCTCTGCCAGGTGAATTAAAAAAGCATATGCTGATTCATTCTGATAATAGGAATTATAAATGCATTATCTGTGGTAATGCATTTCGTCAATCATATACTTTAAGAAGACGAAATAGAATATACACTGGTGAAAAGCCTTACAAATGTCATGTTTGTGATAAAGCAATTAGATCAACTTCTTTTTTACAAATGCACATGAGAACTCATACTGGTGAAAAGCCTTACAAGTGTAAATTATGTAACTATAGAGGTTATTCATATTCGGACATAGTTACTCATAACAGATCTCCTACTGGGCATACACCGTATAAATGCAATAATTGTTTTAAAACATTTACCAACAAATCGAGTATAAGAATTCATGTGAGTTCTCACATTGAATTTCAGTTGTAATAGATCATTATTTATTCTACTATGTTAAGTCAGTATTGTTTTAGTTAGAAATTTTGCCAATTGGAAAATAATTGTGATCGAAAAAAAAATATTCAAATCCAAGTTTTTGTTGATCAACCTATGACAGCTTTAAATAGAAAGCATATAAAAAAGTGTATAATCGAGTATCGACCAGCTTTTTTTTTTATTCTCCTTTTACATGCAAATAGGAAGATAAGGATGTACCTATATGTTTGTTTATAACGATAACTCATATTTCTTTATCATGTTATCAAAAATATAATAACTAAAAATACATAATTCAAAACGAGTTCATCTTTACTTATGTGTATTTTTATAGTTAGATTTACATATTTCAACATAGAAGTACTGTTATAAAAAAAAAAATGTTAGTATTATTAATTAATATATAATGTTTATATATTATTTTAAAAAAATGCATACAAGAACTAGATTATTTAAAAAAATTTAAATTGTAGAGCTATGCATGAAAAAGTAAGACATAAATTATTCACTAGACATTATTGGTGACGTTTAAATGTATTTCCAATACAAATGGTTAACCTAACCGGGTCTTTCATATCTTTGTAGGAATTTAACAATTGATTTTCGGCTTCAGAAACAGTTGTCTTTCCCATAAGTAGCCTGAAACATAAATACTTTTGTTTTTAAATTGTTTTTTATATAAGTATATTTACAAGAAGTATAATATATATATATATATATATATAATTCAACACCAAAAAAATACATGAACTATTTATTATGCATTTAATGTCATACATTAATTTATAAAATATGTACTTAAATTGTTGATGCTCTTATAATAATTTACAGTTCTATAGCATCCAATCCTCTATGCAAGGGAATCGTATCAAGTTCTGTTTGAGATCTTGTCAAATATTCTGGGATACTTAAAATGGCTGAAGTTGGTTTTTGGTCTAACGAACGTTGCGCATTTATGCGTAGAAACAAGTGACGATAGTGGTAACTGGTAACCCACTGGCGAATCGCGGACGTTTCACCCCCGTCAAAAAAACCAGTCCCCGGCAATTTTTAAGATAGGACGTTTCGTCTTGGAGAGTTATTAGATATAGGACGTTTGGTCTTCAGCATATTTTGATAAGTACTTTAATTTTAAATGAACAATTTAATTTTTAAATGACAATATTACAAAATTACAAATACATAATCAGTATTCACACTATATAATTATACAAATTGTCAAAATTTAAATAAATCACAATTATATTAAGTCATATTAAATTTCGTAAAAATTAATAAATTTTTAGGTCAGTTGACTTATTTTTTTTAAATAATATAAAATGTCATTATCGTTATTATAGTTAAATGTACAAAATGACTGTAATTTCTTTTCCTTGAAACTAAGTATTTTTGGTACATTTATTATTTAATTTTGTTTTTATACCAATGCAGTCGTTGCAGACAGATTGCACATCTGTATTGATTCAATAAATATAATATAATATAAATTAAAATGTTTAATTCTTACAATATTTTTTAATTTATTATTGAACCCTTCTGACACGTTGTTGGTCCGACCATAGCCTTCTTTTGTGGCATTGTAAACGTTCCACATGTGCGGTAAAAATATTGGTGGATATCGTAGAAAGCGAGTTGTACCGTACTCCGTTATTGTGGATTTGTAAGTTTCGTTGACGTATGTTGAATCAAAATACACCAAGATATCGTCTAATCCTTCCAATGATTTATAATAATTGGATAATAGTGACATTCCTACAAATTTTTAAATACTTAAAGATTATATAAATTTATACATTAAAAAAAATATATAAATTACCTTTTTTTACAATATTTGCAGGAAGAAATGCTAAGGCAGGAATCATTTTTATAGCCTCTCTAAATTGTTTGTCTTGTTTATATCTAACGGCTAATTCTAACTCTTGGACTTTTCACCAGATAGATTGGTTTATATGGTAAAAACACAATTGCACCGATATTTCATTGTTAAATACTTTCTTAATTGCCAGTACCACAGCATATTCGAAATTGATTGATATTATTGAAAGTGATTCAAATTTATCTTTTAGAGCAGTCAGTAATTCAATATAAGTTTCTTTATTTTCACGCTGAAGTAAAGTGTACACCACAGGGATAATAATATTATCTACATTTGAGTGTAATGTATAAACTTGGTAAAATTCGGAGGGGCAAGTAGAAAATGTTCCGTCCATATAAATAATTTTGGTACGTTTTAATACGTCAATACACGTTTCTGAAAAGAAAATTATAATACGGTTTTCATATTTTTATTGTCATAAAATAAAAACGACTCTGAATTGTCTTTACCAGTCATACTCCAATGCGCTCCTTCCAGTAAAATATCATCTATTTTTGTAATTTTTGGATAGATATTGCTGCGAATATGCCGCAAACTCCTTTTTATTGAATTTTCATTTCCAATATATCGTTTGCTTTTGTCTGATAAATTAACCACATTTCGTGCATAAATTGGAGATGGTAAATCATAATTTTCTTTTGCTGTGTTCTTCATAGTACCTACATTTAGTTTTCTTTGTGTTAATAAAATCTGTATCACCTTCATGATCGTGAGCTCCAAATTTAATAACAGTAGGTAGTTATTTCTTCATCTGTTGTTACTGTTCCATTGCACAAGTCTTTATGAACACACTCCCACCGGATTCCTAATTTTACTTTTTTTTGTTCGTAGTATAAAACATTTTGTAAATTAATTTCTTTTTATTTCTTTTTTGTAATTATACACTCCATATTTGTATTATATACTCACGACAACACGAAAAAAATACAATTGTGTACAGCGAGTGTGTATAATCGTGGAATTATTAAGTATAAAAACTTTTTATCGAATAGATTTATCTTAATAACTTTTGATATACTAAGTATTCTATACCTATTAGAAAACTCCATCATCATCATTTAACGATTTAACGTATTACTGTATTAATATAAATTTAGAATTTCAGCTCACAGACCTGTTTGGCTGTATAGTGCACGTAAAATCTTTATTATACTTGCCTATAGTCTATATATACTATATTAGATATTAGTGATATTACAAAAAAAAAAAAAAAAAATGATAAAATATAATAAATATAATTATTTAAAATCGTTGATTTGCAAATTTGAAGTAAACTTTATTTAAGTATTCAATTCACGCAAGCTTCTCATTAATGTACTCAGTCATACAATTTTCCAAGTGTTAGTTATTTTTTTCTTGTTTGCTAGTATACGTTTCTTAGTATTATTACTTCGAAATTTAATATAATTTAATGTCTGAATGCTGTTTAAACTTTAAAGTCTCCATAATATAAAGTTTTTTAGAATGGATAATTTGCTGAACTTTCAAATTTCAATGTATAAATATATTGCCACCTTATTGTATATTATACCATAGACTATAAAGTGTAGCCATGTAGGTACATTTATATTTTATACTATCTAATTTATATTTTGTACCAATTATTAAAAACTAAAAATTATACTAACGGGAACCAACCAATTCGGCTGAACTTAATAAAATACCTTTTTATGAATGTCCATTAATCAAAATATGCCGGGGACCAAAGTCCTATGTCTTATAACTCTCGGGGACGAAACGTCCTATCTTAAAAATTTCCGGGGACGAAACGTCCGCGGACTGGTTTTTTTGTCGGGGGCGAAACGTCCGTTTACCACCACTGGCCAGTGGCCATTAATCTAATACCCAAAAGCCAAAATACGAGACGTCAATGGGGTAGGGAGGGGGCTGGTAACATGCTTTTCCTATCCACCACGGAAATTTAAATTAAACTTTGCCATCTTAGTATCTTACTCTATATATATGATATATCTATCTATGTATACGTTACGGGCAAAGTATAAAATCGGGCATTGTGCATAATGACTCGGCACTGTGCACAATGCCTGATTTCCAAGGGCAAAGTTGAAACACGTTAATATTGCCCGGGTATTTTATATATTTTTCAATTACATTTGGACACTGTAGATTAAATATTGAATACATAAAAAATTAAATAAAAAATCTTACAGAAAATATCATAAACTTGCACAGCTTTTTTATTAGTATTAATTATTATCTAAAAGTGTTTTGATATGAATAAAATATAATATATTTTTAAATTACAATTATTTTGATAATTTCATTTTAATTGATAATTATTGCTAAAAAATAATAAAGGGCCAGCATTATTTTACATTATTCATCACCACATATACACCACTATTATGGCGCTTTGAATTTCAAAGTCTACCAGATTTGTTACATTTACACTAGTTGGTCTTACACCAGTTGTCTCCAACCTTTTTTTACCGCGAGCCAAATTTAATATATGCTTTAGCATCGCGGGCCAACATTTTTAGAAATGTGTTATCTAAAAAAAAAAAAAATGTTGCAATTCAAAATTTGTTTTATTATGGTAATAATTATTTATATTTTATATAATTTTTTTTTATTTTATAACTCAAAATTTGTTTTATTATGATACGAGTAAGTTTTTTAATTAGACCTTTGGAACTGTTTGTTTTTTAAAATGTCTTGATAGTTTGTATCAAACTTCGTGGTTCCAATTTTAGCAGCGTATAAGTTGTTATGAATAATACCAAAAGAAAACATAAATTCATTTTATTTTATTAATCAATTCAATAAAAAATCAATTAAAAACAATGAAAATTAATACACTATTTTCAAAACATTAATTAGCTTGGCGGGCCGTAGGTCGGAGACCCCTGTCTTACACAATTTATTGCAAGTACACCTCATTATAAGCTATTCACCTAAGTTAGAAGATTTTTAGAGATAATTAGATATTATTATATCTAACTATCTAAGTATAGTTTTGTAGTGATATTGTTAAGTATAAAATATAAATGCAATTTGATATAAATGTGTGCATCGCGCTGTATTTAATTCACTTTGCCCACTAGCCCACTTGAATCTGGGCAGGGAATCTAGTACAATGCCGGTCAATGTATGAACAATTTGAGTATTTAATATATTAAAAGTATCATTTCTACATTGTCCAAAATGTTCGGTCATTGTGCACAGTTATATAATGCCTGGATTCCTAGTTTACCCGTAATATACATACATATATATATATATATATATATATAACAATATAACATATCTATATATATGATATTTTTCATTTTGATGATGAACGTAAAATTGACGATACTGAGATCAAGACCACATCCACCTCATCGATGCTAATCTAATCTGCTGAGCTAGATGTGACAAGTGGCGATTTATACAGTATTACTGTGTAAGTACTAAAAAAAAAATGGGTACCTAACTAACTAATCGTGCTTTAAAGTGTGTCCTAAATTTAACCACAGAATTGTTTGTAATTGGTGAGCAGAAGAAGAAAAAAATAAATACATTTAATGTCGATATATATATGATTTAATATTTAACGAAAATTCAACTCACTTAGATACATGATATACTAATATACTATACTATATAGATTATCTATAGAAACTATATACATATTGAATAATATTTAGTGCGATGGGGATAAATATTAATATATTTACGTCTATGTTTAGAATACAAATGTCAAATATGAAATAGGTAATAATAACTATTACAACATTATTAAATAAATGTGTTGTGTACCGAATCAATAACAAATTAACAACCAACCACGAGTATCGATTGAACAAGTTGAAAATACGAAGACTTGAAGTCAAGAACTATATTATAATAATTATATTATTATACTATATTATTCAAAAAGTATAAGTCGTAGATATTTGAAAATTTTACCAGTTATTTAGATTGGTGTTTTCTTTACGTGATTTAATTTTCAAAATATTATGACTTTTTTTAGCTATATATAGACAATTGAAATTTTCAATTTTTCTGAAAAAATTTTTTGGCCCAATCAAATTACTTAAGTAGTAAAATACTTGCCGAACCGTTCAATTTATGATATTTTTTCCTGGATGTACAAAAGATAAAACGCATTAGTCTTCGAGAGGGGTTCGTATTTTTTTTTTTTTTTTTGTACTCTGTTCGACAGTTTCCACTGAGACACTATGTATACAAGTGTTTATTTGATTCCGAGCCAAGTGTTGTTACTGTGAAATATTGGTAGGAACTTACTTGTTGCAAAGCAGCACGCAAATACCTCAACATTTCTCCATGCCGGTAAGGTTTTTCTCCGCTTCCTTCATGTCCGGTTTTATTTGATCCATTCCCTCCTCAATCCTGTCCATTTTCTCTGAAAATCGTACAAACCAAAATAAATATAGTTTATAACTATACGTTCTTAGTAAATATGCCTACTGAAGTAATGTGGCGCATTCTTAAACAGATTACAAAAATCATTTCGATGTTTAGATGCAGCCTTGCAGGTATACAGGGAGAAATGTAGAGGTACAAATATTGCAGTATTGCTGACTGTGGTTTATATACTTCGGGTATCAAGGCTAGTTGAACGATTTTATATTTATATATTTTTTGAAGTCTTTTTTTTTTGATACCTTGTAGATATTATTTTTAGTGGTCCGTGAGTATTATGACGTGAAAGGAGATCGGCTATAGTATTGTACAAAAATAAATATCACACTAGGCTGTGGTGAATTGTTGTGTGTAGGATTTGTTCAAGGGGAATGGATGGCATATATATCTATGCGATTAAACATATATATTGTATTCATAATATAAAGAAATCATGTGTACATGCAATTAAAATATGGCTCTGAAAATTGCATGCCTATTATAAGTTATTTATACTAGTATGTATATCATACATACATATCATTATTTAACAAATATATTTGGAACATAAAATTTCCCAAATTACTAAAATGAACTAAACATAATAATATGATCTATTTCATATTCTATAAATATTTCTCCATTTCTTTGTGTGTGCCACTGATAAGAGGTATCACTAGGTATTTATCAATATTAGTTTTGGGTTCGTATTTAATCAACGATATTTTATTATATTAATAAATCAGATACCTATTAGAAATTGATCAGTGGAATTTTGTATAATATATAATAATATAACTACGCCTACGCCTGTTATATACTTTATCTTAAACTTTACGGGGTATATTAAATACTAATATATATTTAATATTAATTAATTCATCCTTACCGCCTTGATCATCTAACTCAACTAGAGCTTTAATGGCTGCTTCCTTTGTCTGCAAAAACATCACGTTAGTCATTTTATGCTCACAAATATAATTAACATTAATCATCATAATACAATACAGCCCATAATAGCATTTTCTTTAATGGTTTAGATTCCCAGTCAGTGTTCTTCCAAAATAAAGTTTTAAATGTGACTATATAGTAATACAGAACCTAGTTAGGTTAGGTTTTTAAGACAAATTGACAACTTTGCTCGTTGACCTAAGATTTTTTCATAAACTAAAAGTAGAATGTTTTTATATTTTTATATATTACCGTACGGTAAACAGTACGGTATAACTGTTGTATAATCTCGAACGCTCGCGGGGTACGTGCGTCGCCGACGGGGTGGAAACGGAAAACTAGGAGCGCAACAGACCGTTTTTACGCCACCATGCGAGTGCAAGCTCTGTGTGTGCGAGTGTTGCTTTTTCTTTCACCCGGGCGCCCGCTGCAGTTGCCTCCGTCCCCTACTCGTCAATTTCGCGCGCATCCCTGAGCGCCGCCGCCGACCACGACGACGACAATGACAACGTTTCCCGGGTTCGACCGCGACCGCGGACATCACGACGTTTTTACTCGTTAAACGCGTACAATTTATAATGAACTATGTATTATTAAAACTATTTATTATGTATATATACCTAAGACTATGTAGGTACGTATAACATAATATAATGTGATGTTTTATTGACTATACCGATCGGTCGATTATAAAAATATTAGTAAATTATTATTATAATATTATTGCGTTCACATGGTATAGTGGTATAACACATCTTTTGCCCATATGATAATATATGCTGCTCGAGCGCGTGTTTACTGTTTATTATTACTTAAGATCATTGCCGATTTTCCGATAAGTGTATATATTATGTATGTACGTTATATATATATACATAATATTATATTGTCTGTGTATCTATCTAAACACATTATACATATGCATATATTTTGATTATTGCCGTGTACAGGAGCAACTGAAGAAAGGGAGGGGGGAGGAGTGACAAATAAGCCATTGCCTATCCTATTTTTTGTGAACTGTATAATATGATTTATAATATCGCGTTATGGCACACCAATGTTGTCTATACTGTTTATAAAATACTTCTAGAATACAAATTTAATTTAATCTTGATAAAAAAAATTATCTTCGCCCTGGTGGAATTTATCCGGCGGGCGCACTTGATTGATTAGTAAGCTTTTTCCTGCAATCCTTTATTGCACCGGTCACTATTATAGAATTATTAATAGTATATAGGTACTACTGCGCCACTGTACGAGTTGACGAAATTATATGTTTTTTAAACAAACACTGTGGATCACGTCTGTGTAATATATATTATATCATAATATAAAAATTGTAGCTTGCGAAGGGTCGTGTCGGCTGCGTGTGAAATAATACCTACCTTTTCTACCTAAATAATACAAATTTCCAGCAAACGAATACGGTGATGAAAATATAATCGACGGAAATCGTTAAAAAGAGAATAATGAAATCCTAGCATGTTATTTTTGAACGCATATTATAACATACGCTTGTTTCTGTAGGTGGTAACATTTTTTACGACCTTAATAATAATGCCTGAACGTCAAATATTAGAATACACGTTTAAGGTTTAACGTATATTATATTTAACCAAATAATAATTTACATTCAACGTTGAACAGTATACCTATATTCAAAAGGCGCACGGTTCAAATAAGTTTAAAGTTTAGAGTTTAAGCGTACTTATAGCTGTTGACGCACGGCTGAGTAAAGCCCCGAGTTTGGTTCACTTACTCACAACTCAGAAATATATTTTGTTTACACATAAATCAAAATCTTATCGTCTCCTTTAAAAATGTCACTCTATCGTGGCTGAAATCCGTTAATCTGCACTTGCGGCCGCACACATCTCTAGAAATATGTTTTCTATAATAATATAGTAGTATGACATATAATCGCTGTAAAAGACGAGAGTCGCACGAATAGCTATATTTTATGTATAGTCCCGGTGTTAGATTTATGACCATTTGAGGATATAAATATAATATCGTGACCGTTAAAAAGGTTATATATCATATTATAATATGCGTGAAATTGGTATTGTTTTTGTTAGAGCAGATCGTTGGAATACGAAAAGTGTATTGAATACAAAATATTATCTCGTCACATTATTAGTTCAATTTTTTTGAGATTGAAAAATATTGTTGAAAGAGTTAAAATCAAGACTAAATCTGACATAAATCTTATTTTGAGATGAACCGTAACAATAAACTATTATTACTTCTTATAAAAACAAACGCATGACGCATATATTCGTGTTATTATTTGAAACATTATAATGAATTGAAAGTTTACAATTTTCGATCGTAAAACATTGCAGTGATAAATTACTCGAAAACGGGTCATTATTATTATATTAATCTATAGTGAATTGACCTAATTGTTTATACACCTGCACATTACTACTAGATACTGAATGAATAACATAAAAGTTAAAAATACGTAACCATTTAATCAATCTGTTCCAGGTTCTTATTTAATTTATAAATGATATCATTGATATGTATAAAAATGTCCATCTTGTTTGTGGTCGACTGCAGATAATAAGTCACACCTGAATAGTGATGTTATGATTTACATGTTAGTCAATTCGGGAAGTGTTGTAAGACGGTGTTGTGGATAGGCAATTCAAGGGCAACAGTGTCGAGGGTTTGTTTTTTCGGTATTTCAAGAACATCGTTTGACATTATTAATATTATTTCAAACTACGTTAGTGTAGGTACGTAATAATTGATTTATTTAATGAAATTTAATAAAGTAAAATTATAAATGTATATAATGAAAGTATATAGATATTTTGTATATGTTGTGTTATTATATTTATCACTTACCTACCTATTTTAAATGATTATTATGATATATAATTAATTATAAAAAGTTAAGTATTATCTGGTAGGTATGTGAGGAAAAAAATTTTGTTTGATTAATTTAAACCATAATTGTTCATGTTGTTGGCGTCGCTCCATGCGACATTTGTCGCGCCGTCCATCTCCGTCGCTACCGACGTGCCCTCGACGTACCTGTGATCGTCTCCACCAATGTCCACCTTGCACTCCGGACACCTGGCTTTCTGCATTGGTCCTCCGCATTCAGTTATGCAGTAGATGTGGCCGTTGGCGCACTTAAGCCAGTGGCCTTGTGACCTCTCTCCGCTGTAGAATTCCACCGACATGGCTGCGTGTATCATCTTCCGTTCGGCGTGCGTTACGGCCACCAGACTTTTAACGATCGAACCTATCCGATCGGTAAGCCGTTGCACTTCGTTGTCCGCGTCCTGGTGATATGGTCTGCTGGCCGTCAATAGGGCCTCCACGTCAGCAACCAAAGTGATGACAGTCTCCGGGGATGACGATGATGTGGAGGTCTGGTTAGTGATGGCCAATTTAATATCGGGATTACTCTTCATCTCAGCCAGACCCACAAGACGGGCCCCGCGGGCCATTTCCAAGTTGACATCGGCCGTCTGTTGCTTGGACAGACGACCCGCGTGAATCACTATTGCGGACATTAGCCAAATAAAGTGGTCGATCACAACGTTTTTTGCTTCGCTGTCGGTTATGTTCCGGATTCGTGACTTGTACGAAAATAACGATTCGACGAGTTTGGTGGTGGACGTCCAAGAGTCGAGGTTGATGGTAGTCTCGTTACTCAACGTGATTCTGCGCATGCGTTGTAATAGTCGGTCTGACCGGTGGAACCACAATTTTTTTACAGCCACGAACCGTGCGCTCATCTTCTCGACTTTATCGAACTCACGATTCAATTTCTTCACCGACTGTTCGAGAGTTGCTTTCTTCTGGTCCACGGTGAACGGATCACGGCCGTTCAGCAGTTTAGACTCGATCTCGCAGATGTCCTTCTGCACAGATTTCACGTGGCTCTTGAATCTCAACGTTTTCAGAATAGGCATCTTGCACTTTGGACACTGTTTCTGGACTATCTCTTCGTTATTTTGATTTATCCATTTTTCTAAACCTCTGGACTCCACCGTGTGCTTACAGTCTTCTAAATAAACGAACCTGCGTGCCAAATATATATATATATATAATATATTATACTCATAGTTTAGGTTAGAAGATTCTGAATGCTGGACTACAACGTCGGAGTAGAAATTAATTACATCATCTATCAGAAAATTTTAACTCCGGTATCCCTAATGTAATTATAATTACTAAAGAATACCGTAATACACAATTTAGAATTGTATTTATGTATATCAATATAATTTTTTTTCCTTTTTTTCTCTTATATAAAATTATTATCTATATTCTAAAATAATTCTTAAATTATTAAAATTACTCTAAGATTATTGTAGTAATACTTAGGTAATTATTATTAATCATAAAAAAAATATGATTGGCGTTACCCATTTTCGCTAAAAGGCATTTCTCTAAAAACAATTAGGAAACTAATAATTTAATTTTTAGTCGATGTCCTAAATGATAATTATATAATAATTTAACAACGAAAAGTGCTTTGTAAACTGTAAATAACTACGAAAACTGCTCAATATTGTACGTACTATTCAGCGATAATTGTTGATAGTGAAAATATAAACTACATCGCTTTAAAAAATTTAATAAAATACATGGTGAATATAATATATATTAATGTACATGCCTTGCGTTTGGTTCATCTTCATATCCAAATAAAATATTTGTTACTTCAGCCTCATCACATACGCGACACAGAGGAGGGCATGTTTCGCCACAAAATCCAATGCAATTGTGTTTGCATTTCAATTTCTTTAAACACGGTTCGTAGCAAGGCGGTCGATTACAATCATCGCTGCATACTTTTGTGCACTTAAAATGTTTACACTTCCAAACACATGGTTCCTGGTAAATAATAATAATAATAATAATAAAGCAACAATTTTGTCACAATTTTCTATAAACCTATAAACATGATAGTTGATATAATATATATCAATATCACATATTATGTACGTGAGTAGATGATGGTGTTTTCTTTTACCAAGGATATTTTATATATTATTTAATGTTATAATATATTATGTATAGCTGACACACAAGATAACGAGAAAACACGACGGGAGCCAACTGCGTGTTATGCGTGAAGAATTAATATATAGATATCAAAAAAGGTTGTATAGTAAAAATTAATTTTTTTGTACTTAATTTGAATATTGTATGATATTGTATAACAAAACATTACGTGTTTAATAATAGCTGTGTTAAAGAGTATAGGGTATATTGTATACTAAACATATATTGAGAAGAACCTCAATGACCGTACCTGACACAGTACGCACGGGGCACTACACGGAAGTGGACATTTAGAATGCGTACAAGAGTAAGCACATTTCTTTTCACACGGAGGACACGCTTCTTTGCACGGATAATTGCATCTATAAATAAATAAAAAATCTGCGATTATCTAGTTTTCTTGAAATTATACAATTCTATAATTAATATATATATATATATATATATTGTATGAATATCATATAATATTGTGTATTGTACACGCACGTGTGATTGCAAGGATTGATTTTGTTACACATTTCTTCACAAGGCACGTGCAGTCGACCTTGTTTACATTTTCCACAAGTACCAGAACACATATCACCGCATAATAACAATTTCAAACAAGGTTCATTGCATTTGTCGAGGACATATTTGCTACTAACATCAAAGTCTAAACAAAAATAATAATAAAAGATGTTGTATATATAAGTATAAAAAGGTACTTGTTTAATAATCGACGTATTATTAATGCATAGTATATTTCATATATAATATTTGTCACAATTATAGACAACGAGTAATGTAAAGTCTAATGCAGGGGTGTCCGACCTTTTGTGAAGACTGGGCCACATTATACCTATAGGTAGACGTTGTTGTGGGCTACATAATTTTTTTTTATAATCAGTCTTCTGTAATCATGTCAGGTTAAACCGTAATCTGACATTTCTGACTATGGAACACTGAGATTTATATTACAGTTACTAGGCCGATACTTATTAAGTTATTTGCACAGTACGTGCAATATATCTACGTGCAGCTAGCCGGCAAAGATACTATTTCGATTTGACTAGAAATTCGCATGACGCAACTCGAGTATAATATAATTAATGTACATATATAATGTACGCAACTGCATCGAAATTGTCGATCTGAATATCGTGATAATAGCTGCGACTTGATCAAGAATTTATATAGAATTCGAACAATGAAAGTAATTGGATAGTTTCTGTAAATATTTATAATTTTTTATGCTCGTAATTTTTAAGTAAATAATTCTTTCGTTCTTATTAACTAACATTTATAGGATATAATGATGCAGTTTAATTTTTTTTTAGCTTTAATACCAAAGTAATTAGCTATATAAACATTTGTGGGACTAGATATATTTTTTATTAGACCAAAAAACTTTTACATTTATAGTTAAACGAGATAATATGATAAAGGCCATGAGTTACATTCTTAATTTTGAGTGTGAATTTTTTTTTATGTAGGGTGAAGTAGGGCGCAACTGCGACCCATAGTTTTAAAATCTAAGTTTTATCATGTTTCTGAGTTACATATTTTTATTCCACTAAAATAGTTGTTTGTCAACTCATTAAAACAATTGTTTGCTATTTGAATATACTACTGAAATTTGTCTAACAATCAATACAAATATTTGAAAAAAAAATTAACGCATTTTTATGCATATTATTGGAGTTTAATAAATGTATTATTACCAATATAATTTAATACAAGTTACCTTTATCTGCATCGCAACAATAAACCCACATTTTACTGTGACCGCACGCAAGCGTTTTCTCTTTAAATATCAGTTCTTTACATTTTTTAGGATCGCATTCATTTCTACATCTGTTCCTGCATTCATGTCCACAACCCATTGTTCGCGTGCATTTTTTAAGACAAATAAAATTTCTTTCAGGATTTGTTTGGCATTCTATTTTATTCGTATGTCCGCATTCTGGGTGTGTTTTTGTGACCTAAAAACGGAATTATTATTTTTATTAAAAAAATAATAATTGTTGTGTCTATTTCATTTCACGGTATCATAACATACGATAACATTACACTGACAATCCTCATAACATTTTTTTTGACACTTGTGACCACATTTTAATTTACGATTACATGGAAGATGTTTAGAGCACTGAATGTTTTTGATGTCATCGCTACACTTAACACTCTTTTTCAAATGTCCACATTCTAGTAATTTGTCAACTTTCATTGCACAATTTGAACATTTTTCGTAACATTTTTTCTTACATTTGTGATCTTGAGAACAGTTTATATTTAGTTTTGAACATGGTTTCAAGCATATAAACTAAAAATAATTATAAAGATAAAAACCAGTAAACATAAAATGAGTATAAAACAGTTATAAATCTTATAAAGTATTAACAACAATCATGAAAAATAATGATTTACTTTTTCGTGTGTTGGATCATCATCCTTATGACAATCGATATTACAAGCATGTCCACATTGTAATCGATCGGTGCATTTAGTTGTACACTTAGGTTTTTTCTCGTAACATTTTTTTATTGTTTTATGCCCACACTTTTCCAATGTTATTTCCACCTGTTCCAAAATGTAAATAATTTGAATTTTAGGAAAAATCATTTTTTTTAAGTTCCTAGTCTAATTTACAATCCTTTTGGATTTATGACCAACGGTTTGTAATGTTTATGTTTATCATTATTGGGTAGGTATACAAATTATTTTCATAAAAATCATTACAATTAACAACTTTATATTTACCAATCTATTTATGAGTAATATAAATTTCACGATATAATATGTGAACAAACCTTTTCTATGCATTTAAAGTTTTTAGAGTCAACATGACAAGGTAATTCGGCTTGGTGACCACATGTTAGTGTCTTAAGCATAGGTACCATGCAATCTCCACAATCGGTAGCGCACTGTTTCTCACAAGGATGGTTATTTTCACAGGTCCTTGATATTACATTTTATAAATTTAAAATTTTTAATATATCAAACAACGATAATATCAATTATGCATTATATAATTAAATTTAATTACGATAAGTTAAACTATCAGTATTATCTATTATAGGGAAATATAGGTATTTTATTTTAATAAAACTATTGACTTACTCGTATTAAACGTAGGTATATGATTATTTTAATATTATCTAACTCAAAGGTTCCTAAACATTTTATTGTACGACCCATTTTGAGAATTTTTTAAAATTTGGCAACCTATAATATCAATGAATGGCCTTTTTTTAGTGAATCAGTTGCTTACAACAAAAAATATATATATTTATTTTTAATATAAAAATATAGCGCGACCCACAGTTTGGGAACCTCTGATCCAACTATTCTACCTAAAATTAATAAATTACTTTTTTTAACGACCAATAGTGTTATTATTTTTTTTTTTTTATTAATACATTATCAGCTATATTCCTATTGTAATAATTGATAAGCATTACAATTTAGCATCTTAAATACTATGAATTGTCTGTATAAGTTATATAGTATATATACATTAGGGTTTTGTTAGGGTTGTATATTATACATATACTAATTATTATTATTCATTAAAAATTGATATTTTAAATTGGTATTGTATATTAAGCAATTTAAATTATTAATAAAAGGTGTATACTTATACCTACTTAAAAAGTTACTAATACAGGAGGAAACACATTACACATTATCAACGTTAATAATCATACATAATAATATCATATAAATCTGTAGGGTTTGAAATTGGGTTTTATAATCAATCCTATTTCGATAATTATAATCGATTTAAAGCCATATGTATATATTTATTAATATTACCTAAGTAAAATATTGTTTTAATATGCATTTACCTATTACATGGATTTTGACATGTTATGAATGTTGTGTGTTCACGGTCATAAACATGACATATACTTGAACAGTAATGACCACATTTCATTAGATCATTGCATAAAATAGTACAACCGCCTTCTGAAATTGGTTTAAAATCCTCACATTTCGAGACTTTTGTTATAGAATCACGGTGAACTTCACATTTCAAAGTTAATTCATTGCCTGTTAATAAATTAATAATATTATGTAATAATATGAGAATAAAATCTTTTATTGTAATTTAGTAAAACTATTTAAAATAAGACATTTTAAATTACAAATAATATTATAGTTTATAGTTTGATATTTACCATACGAATCTTGATTAATTAATTTTTGTTTTATTTCTTTCCATAAATTACTTGAGTTGTATAGATTTTCCATATTTCCCATTATATATAAACCATTCCTAGCTCTAGATAGAGCAACACATATTCTATTTTCCATTTTCAAAAAACCCACTTTACCGTTTTCATTACTTCTAACTAGCGACAATAATATAATATCATTTTCTTCGCCTTGATAGTTATCAACAACTTGAATTGATATTCCATTTAAATTCGAGTATTGCTTTTGTAACTGAAAATAAAAATATTAACAAATTTAAAATTTATTTATTTTAAGTTATTAAAAATATCTTTAAATTAATCTCATGTTTTTCATTATTTTCTTGAAACGTTTAGATTTATTGATATATATATATAACATAATGTAAGTACTAACAATTATGTTTAAAAATTATTATCAAAATAAAACAGATTATAAATAAAATGTATATATAGCGTGCGTGACACGCTCCAATACGAATACAGTAAATTTGTATTTGACTTACAGAACGTAATTTAAACATTTGTCCACTATAGGTAGTCAAAATCGTTATTTGGTCAGGCCTGTAGTCTTGTAATATTAAATGTCTAGCAAACATAATTAAAAAAGAAGCTTCGTGATCATTGCTCTTGCTTGATATTTCCTCGACCTATGCATATACAAATTATAATTATAGCCTACAGGAATGAAGTGAAATTATTTAATAGGTAATTACAATATATCACATACACTATGCTTAAGCTCGTATATGTTAAGCAATAAAAGTGTAAGTTACTTACCTCAGTTTCGAAGTTAGTATGGTTAATAAAAAAAATATCTTTAGTGACGCCACGTATATGCGGTCTGTTGATTACTGAAATATGGTCTATTAGGTTAGGATAAATAGCTGGAGTTATTAGCGATGATATTTCAGGTCGCATTCTATGCTGTTCACCTAATGCGTAGTATGGCACATCGCTGTTGACCATACGTTCAAACAAAGAAATATCTAAGTGGAATTCCTTTGCCAGTTTATA